>JALIGW010000005.1:49163241-49433241 GCA_023053685.1 Diadophis punctatus similis
ATATCAATCGCCATAATAATAATAACAACAGAAAACCCCAGGAATAAAATACTGAGTTTGTTTCTTCTATGCTCTACATGAAGTTCAAAGGATTCTTTTTAGAGGAACAGAATGTTTTCCTAAAAATATAATCTGAGCTTTAAAAGGTTTCATAAATGAGTAAAGAGCAAGAAATTGTCACAGCCTGCAATTTAATATCTGACTCACCTGGTTGTTATATTTAATAAATTTTGGCATTTATGACAATTGGTTGCGGGAAATGCAGGGAGCAGTTTGTAAAATTCATGGTAGACAGATTTAAATGTGAAAAGCCTACACACACAAACAAAGACACACTCACACAAAATATATAAAAGCCCCACATTCCCACATTTTTTCAGTTTATTTCAGCAATAAAAATTGGTCCAGTAGGAAAGTTGTATTATCTTTTTTAAAAAGTATTTTTTCATGCCCAACATAATCTCTATTACTGAACTGTAGCCATTCCTCTGTGGCAATCTTCTGAAAATAGGTAAAATGAATTTCATTATATAGGCAATATACCAAGCTGACCTGGACCAAATGGTTACCTGTGTTGAATATCTTACATTTTACTGCACATACAGTATATCCCATTTCATGATTTTAACACACATTACATAGACATGACTGTCCTTCTCAAATAAGATAATATATTACAATATAATGATAAAACAGTCCTCTACCAGGACAAGATTATTTTAGCCCTGCATTTTGTTTCACATAATGACCAATCAGATGCCTCTGAGTTTTCCATTGTTCCCTGCAACTAATATTAAGAGCATGCTAAATCAACTTGTAGCTGGTGCTAAAGCTCAAGTTCTTGGAAAACCTATACTTTTCAGGCTCGACCAACCAGACTCACATGTGAACAATTCCAGACCGATCTCCTACATGACACCTCCTCCTGATTGAGACCGTCTCTTTCCAACAATTCTGCAAGAATCTATTCAATTCTCTTTTTAAAGCTATCCATCACATCTTATGGTAATGAATTCCACAGGTGAATTATGCACAATGTGAATAAGACTTTCCTTCTGTTGTGTTGTAAATTTTCCTTTTGTCAACTTCATTTACACTAACCTTCATCCTGGTATTTTAAGAAAGAAATGTCTACTTTCTCCATATGACACCCCATTTATACACTCTGGTCACACATCCTTAGCCGCCCAGAGTCCCCCGGGAGTTGGGCAGCATACAAATCTATTTAAATAAATAAATAAATAAATCCTTCCTCCCATTTTTTTCCATTTTCAGTGTTTTCCAAAGCTTTTTCTCAAAGGGAACAAGTTTCAATCCCCTTTATCATTTTGGTTACTATCTTCTGCACTTTTTCCAACTGATCAAGTCTATCGTCAACTTTTCAAATGTTTATTTCCTAACTGCACAATATGCCATATGCTGACATATCAAGGGCACTACAGAATTGACACTTTTATTTTCATTCCATTCCTTAATGATCTCTAGCATGGCATTTGTCTTTTTCACAGTTGATGCACACTTTGTCAGTATCTTCATTTTTGTTATTCCACAGATCTTTTTCCTAATTACAGTCAGACTGCTCATCAGTGTTCTTGTGAAGTTAAATATTTTGTCTTTTCCCAGTGTGTATCACTTTATACTTATTAAATTAAATAGTATATACCATTGGGTTTCTTGAGTTTTTCTCCTCAATAACTTTGGGTTTAATAATTGTATTTGAATAGCTCAATACTGTTTACAAAATTGGTCAACTTACTATTCATCTCTAACTCAAAAATACTGGTCTCCACATAAATCTTTGCATATTCCACTGGTTATTTTCTCTTATTGAGATAATTGTTCAAAAGGAATAATTAGAAATGGCACTTTTCCAGTCAGGATTTTTAATTTAAGATTTTCAAGAAAATGATGCCTAATAATTTATGCCAGATGAAGAACGTTTCCCATGTATATAAAGTGGTCAGGAATGTTAAATATTGGTTTCCTTCCCTACTAAAATGTTGTATGCATTAACAGAATTCCAAGGCTTTTCATGGAAATATCATGTAAACAAGAAACATTACCATTCTCCTAAGTGAGAAACATGGAAAATTGCTTTCATCAGGCTCTGTAAGAATATTCTAAATGCAGTACTTATTGAGTCTAATCTCCAAGTCATAGTCTAGGTCAGGGGTCTGCAACCCGCGGCTCTGGAGCCACATGTGGCTCTTTCATCTCTCTGCTGCGGCTCCCTGTCGCTCAAAACATTCATCACAATGCCAATGTGCGACACCCGCTGGCACACGATTTATTGAGAGTTTCAACCCATCTTTTTTTTTGGAGTGCAAAATGGTTTTGTTGCATGCAGAAATAAAAATTTGTTTCACAATTGCAGGTCATTGATTACATAAATGCAACACACTATAGTTTTTTATACATAGCATAAAGGTAAAAAATGATATATGCAATGTTATCTTCATTTTAGATGTCAAAAGGTTTTTGTGGCTCCCAGTGTTTTCTTTTCTGTGAGAAACGGGTCCCTGGTCTAGGTTGTTGTAATGATAAATACTAAGCAGTGGATTCCCATAAGGGAGGAAACACATTCCAGGGGAGTAAGCAACAACTTAGTTCAGATAGTTTGTGTGAGAGAAAGAAAGTGAAGACACTCCTTTTCTAATAGTTCCCAGATTTCTCTCTTACATTTTATTTGTGAGATTTTTTATTTAGTATGGATATTAGGTGGTCAGGGTTGTAGAAGATAGATGGTGGTATGGGAACAACTAGTAGTACCACCCCAAAGCAGATGGCAGAATTAGGTTATCAGGACCTACACGGCTGTTGCAAGAAGAGGTTTGACACTTCCAGCCTTCTAGCTATTGCCTTAACCTATTGAGTTTCTGCTATTATACTGCTACTCACTATAATGCTTCTTATTTTTCTTATACGTCTACTCATTGCCTGAGCAACCACAATGTAATTAAATAATTGCAAATAAGTTAATTTACCAAAAAGTAAAACTATGGGGGGGGGGAGGAATTCCTTAAGTAAGTTATCCTCCATCCTTTTGCAGTGTCAGATTAATGAGAATAATCCACTCCCATCATTATTTTTGTTTTTATTGATTACACTCGATGTGTTCTTTTTGATTTGTTTTATAAGTTTTAATCTCCACTGTAGATTCTTTAATGTTGTCTTATATTATAAAAACTGAGAATTACATTTTGTTAATTGTAGAAAGACATAAAATGTGATAAACAAACAAGCAAAACAAATCTTACCTGAAATAGAGGGTTATAAGAACGAAGCCATTATTCCTTAACATCATATTTTGCAAGATGGAAATAAACAACTCATGACAAACCATAACAGCTAAATGTTAAATATTATATGCAGCGATTTATTATTGTTCCTAGTTTATGGCCTGTTCTACAGCCTTAATACCGAGTTCTTTCATTGATCTTTACAATATTGTACTGGATTGTTTGTTCAAGATTAAAATCATGTATCATAGGAATGCTGCTTCTAAAAATCTGCTATTGTAATAGAGCAATAATAAATATGATGGAAGGCTACACTTTCATAGCATTATATTTGGTGCTATTGAATGTCTAAGACAGTTTTCAAAACAGGATGGTTATAACATATTCCACAAGACTTTTTTCTGATGTAGCAATGCTGCTAGAAGTCAAGTATTTCAAGAAGAAGAATATTTTGGAACATATCATGGATTTTTAAAATTTACCTGAACAGTTAGGATGGAAACCATTAAGAAGTATTCAGCCAACCCCTTGTAACTATCATCCTGCATGATTAGAAACTAAATTTTCTTGTACAAGGTTTGCTATTTAATGTGTTAAGTGTTTCAAGTCATACTTTTCTTTAATCAAATGTATTACAATGAATCATTTACTATACAGTAAGTTAAAAATTATAACTAATTGCATGAAAGCGAAAATCCATCATATAACAAACAATAGTAAATATAGCCCTTGTAATGAAAAGAATGAAATAATTGACCATGATCAGTGGCCACAGCAAAATTTCACAAACTGTCTTTGGAAACTATTCTTTCTTAACAAAATCACTGGGATCATCAAGTTAAGAAGGTTTTGGAAACTGAGCAGGTTAAGATCTTATGTCACTTTAAATTCCAGACAGGCAGCTTGTTCATAACATACGTTCTATAACAGTCATTGAAAAGAAGAAAGTCTGGTTCACTGATGTTGCTATACCAGGTGATGCTAAAATTGAGGAAAAGCTATTCTGAAAAATCTATAAATTGCTGGGACTTGCAGATCAAAGTTGAATAATTATAGGAAAAAATCTGCTATTTATAACAGTTATAGAAAGTAGAATAGAATAACAGAGTTGGAAGGGACCTTGGAGGTCTTCTAGTCGAACCTCCTGCTTAGGCAGGAAACCCTACACCACTTCAGACAAATGGTTAACCAACATCTTCTTAAAAACTTCCAGTGTTGGAGCACCCACAACTTCTGGAGGCAAGTTGTTCCACTGATTAATTGTTCTAACTGTTAGGAAATTTCTCCTTAATTCTAAGTTCCTTCTCTCCTTGATTAGTTTCCACCCATTGCTTCCTGTTCTACCCTCAGGTGCTTTGGAGAATAGCTTCACTCCAGGGGTGGGTTTCTACCGGTTTGGACCCGTACGTGCGCACCGGGAGCGGCCCACTGGTGACGTAATCCTGTCTGTGCCGGTCCGTGGGCGCCGCCATCTTTTTTTTGGACTTTTCAGCAATTTTTTCGGGTTTGGATGGCTTCTCCTCGTCCTCTGCTTTGAAAAAAAGCCCTCCCACCCGCTCCCGGGTTAATACCGACCTTTATTTCTTTGTCTGAAGCACAGCTGAGCAGGTCCTCAACTGTGTTTCGGGATGAAACATCCTTCTGAGCATGTGCGGAAGTAAAATCGCGGAAGGGGGCGCACGTGCGATGCGCACCGGTAGCAAAGGTAACTGGAACCCACCCCTGCTTTACTCCCTCTTGTTTGTGGCAGCCCCTAAGATATCAGAACACTGCTATCATGTCACCTCTAGTCCTTCTTTTCATAAGACTAGACATATCCAGTTCCAGCAACTGTTCTTCATATGTTTTAGCCTTCAGTCCCCTAATCATCTTTGTTGCTCTTCTCTGCACTCTTTCTAGAGTCTCAATATCTTTTTTACATTGTGGCGACCAAAATTGGATGCAGAATTCCAAGTGTGGCCTTACCAAGGCATTATAAAGTGGTACTAGTTATGATTGGAAACCTTGGAGATTACCTAAAGAACTTATTCAATATTTGAAAATTTTGAATTTATCAGATTGGACATTCTAATTTTACAAAAATATACCCTGCTTAGAATTGCTTAAATCTTCAGATGTCACCTTAATCATATTTAGGTCCTTGGTTAGGACTTGAATTGCAAAGTTTTCACCAGACTTTGATAGTGAATCTAATTGTAAATTGCCCATATAATTCAGTAATAATAATACCTAAATTGTCTTCAGAAGGATAATTTAATTCTCGCAGATTTTCCAAATGATATTTGTAAATGGGAGAGGTATTATAGCATATCTTTCTCTTCACTTCAAAGCAGCTTATTGGCTTATTCTATTCTATCATATAGCGTCTTATACAAGTTGCCTTTGATAAATGAACAATCTGTTTGCATTTGTTTAAATTAAGCAGCAACTTCAGTAGGAATTGTATTTCATTTTTTATAACAATATTTCATGGAAAGGTAGATAGTAAAATGTTACAGAAGATAATTATTACAACAACCAAAGCAATTGGGTTTCAACTATATTTATGTTTGAATAAGTAATGTTATATTGATTAGAGAGATAAAGCAAATCTGTCTTGAGAAATCAAGGTAAGAGGAATTAATCTGAACATGGGTAGTCCTTGACTTGAGACCAACATTGAGCCCAAATTTATGTTGCTAAGTGAGAAATTTGTTAAGTGAGTTTTTTCCCCATTTTACGACTTTCCTTCCCACAGTTGTTAAGTGAATCACTGCAGTTGTTAAGTTAGTAAGATGGTGATAAGTGAATCTGGCTTCCCCATTGACTTGGCTTGTCAAAGGGTCACAAAAGGTGATCACATGACCCCAGGAGACTGCAACCGTCATAAATATGAGTCAATTGCCAAGTGTCTGAATTTTGATCACATGACCATGGAGATGCTGCAATGGTCGTAAGTGTGAAAAATGGTCATAAGTCACTTTTTCAGGGCCATTTTAACTATTTTCTGTTTCTCCCTTATTCTGTTCAAAAACCTGTTTTTCTTCCTCATACTTGAAGTAGTTTTGCTACACTTTATGAATACAGATATGTTAGCATTTCTGAGATAAATGGTAGGTTGGTCTCTCAGTACATCTAATTTTTATGTAAAGGGAAATAATGCATAAGCAATTTTGTGTCAAGGTTTAACAAGCTGCTTATAAAAGAAATGCTGCACATTATAAGAGCTAAAAACCCTCATTAACATGATTCAGGGAAAGTCCTATGCAAATTGAAAAATGCCTTTCCTTGCTTCACAAGACTAGAAACTTTGAGAAGTCAAATCTGAGCTTTCAAGGATTCCACAAAGTGAATGTCCTTATAAAATCAGTATAATAATAAATATAATATATAAGGGGGTTGGGGAGTGTGTGTATGAACACACACTGTAAAAAATAATAAATAACTGGACCTAAAGATTAATTTTATGTGATGACAGCCATATACATTTATCAACCACAATAGATCTGTGAAAGTAGCAGGAGAAAAAAAATCAGATAATATGCTTATTCCTGCAAATAAGTAGTATCAGCCCTGCTGCTTAATTTAATTTCTGTTGCTACAGAAACTGATTTTGGAATATGCAGAAGTACCATGATAAAATATTCCACAAAGAACAGTTGCAGTGTTGCTGGGTAATGTTACAGAAATGTATGAAGATGTTGAATTAGACCATTAAATGTGAAGCCAGGATAAGAGGCAAGCAGTTTTTATAAAAAATTCTGATCTTATCCCTTATCCCGACAACAAATAACTGTTTATACCGTATATACTAAAATTCTCCTGTTTGTTTGTAACTTTCAGATGGATGAAATGGTGTATCATAGAGCAACAATATTTGAATCAACATACCTCAAATGTCCTAACTTAAAGAATGCATTCAAAATCTGGAACCCATAACCTCTGTGGCATGGGTGAAATCCAGCAGGTTCTGACAGGTTCTAGAGAACTGATAGCGGAAATTTTGAGTAGTTCGGAGAACCGGCAGTGGGAATCTTGAGTAGTTCGGAGAACTGGCAAATACCATCTCTGGCCCCAGAGTGGCCCCAGAGTGGGTGGTAATGGAGATTTTGCAATATCCTTCCCCCAGGAGTGAGGAGGGAATGGGGATTTTGCAGTATCCTTCCCCTGGAGTGGGGTGGGAATGGAGATTTTGCAGTATCCTTGCCCTGCCATGCCCACCAAGCCACGCCCACCAAGCCACACCCACTAAGCCACCACCCACCAAGTCACACCCACCAAGCCACCACCCACCAAGCCACACCCACAGAACCGGTAGTAAAAAAAATGGATTTTCGAATTAATAACTTTTTAGCATATTTTAGTTCTATGTTTTTTGAAATTATACCTTGTGCTTTTTCTGGGAAGTCGGGGGTGGGGGGAACCGGAGGGGAGGGTAAGAGGGGTGGGGAGGGTGGAGGGGCGAAGGGGGTGGAGAAAAGAGAAAAATGTTTGTCCTTTGTACTAATAAAACTTTTTAATAAAAAAAATTGGATTTTACCACTGCCATTGAAATTTGGCAAAGTGTGGTTGTTTCAGTGCTGCCACTCTACCATGCCAAAGTCACTGTATCGTAATTTGAAACACTCCCTGCCAGCTTTCCAAAAGGAAAGTCAGTGGGGAAGTTGACTGGAAGTTAGAGATCCTAGGCCAGCAGACAGATCAGTGGCTACTGCTGGATAGGGAAGAGAGTGAGAGGAAAATAATCATAAAAGTGTTAATAAAATGCAGTGAGTCAATCCACATGAAGACTGCCTTGACATATGTCACTAAAGTTTTATATAAGAAAACTGCTTATATGCTTGAAAGGTTTGCCTCAAAAATTGAAGGACTTATTCAGTTAGTTTCCCCCACCACCCTGTGCAATATATAAAATCAACATAGTGACATTTAGTTCACAAACTGCTTCTGCATAAGATCATTCCAAAGGCAGCCAAAAGCACATTTATAATGCTGCCATCAGAATAGGAATGTGCCTCATATTTAGTCAAATGTCAAATCTTGAGTTGAGTCAGCTACTTCAGAAAATGCTGAGGATAGTGATTGATATATTAATTCTCTAATAATAGAGAATGTTTTGCCATATGCTTCCAATCACAACTCTCCATACTAGAGATGGTGAATCAATTTTACTCTATACACTTCTTCTAAAGTTGTATTTTCCATTTGGTGCTCTTCAGAACCCATTCATGCTGCTGGGAATCCTAAGAGCTGCAATTTCTGCTCTCCCTCCCCTCAGGGGTGGTTCTAACTTACCTCACCGCCGGTTCGCTTCCTCCCGCACTGCATGGCTGAGCGTGCATTGCGCGCCACGTGGGCGCATGTGTGCAGTGCCAAAAATTTGGCTTCTGCGCATGCGCAGAAGCAAAAACTGGCAATTTTTTTAAAACCCCAAAAACAAGATGGCGGCGTATGCATAGTGCTAAAAACTCGGCTTCTGCGCATGTGCAGAAGCAAAAACCAGCAAAAATTTCAAAAAAAAAATTTCCCCCAAAAAAGTTGGCGTCATCCACGGACCAGCACCGACAGAACCGGCTCCGTGACGTCACCAGCAGTTTACTACTGGTTCATGGATCACTGACTTGTCATGGAGAAGGAGCTTCCACAACTCAAAGAAACTATGAGCTAAACCACACAAGGCCACTGAAGATGTCAGGTCATAATGGAGAATTTTAATAAAACATGATCCACTGGAAAAAGAAATGGCAACCCACTCCACTATCCTTGCCAAGAAAACCCCATGGACAGTACCAAAAGGCTAAAACATATGATGCCAGAAGATGAGCCCTCAGGTTCGCAGGTGTCCACTATGCTACTGGGGAAGAGTGGAAGGTCATTACAAGAAAGAATGAAGTGGCTGGGACAAAGCTGAAAGGACATTCAGCTGTGGATGTGTCGATGGTGAAAGGAAAGTCTGATGCTGTAAAGAACAATATTGTATAGGAACCTGGAATGTAAGATCTAAATTGAAGACAAAAGGAGAAGGGGGCTGCAGAGGATGTGATGATTAGATAGTGTCATCAACACAATGGGCATGAGTTTGGGTAGATTCAGGGAAAAGTGGAAGACAGGTTACCTGGTCTTTTGTTGTGCTGAACTTGTAATATAACTTTCAAAATGGGAAGAACAAAGAAACTACACTGAACTAGCAATCTTTGCATTTGCATATACCACAGACATCTGCAGAAAAGGAAAATGTTAATATTAGCATAATGACATAAGTCCTTAAATGTCTGCATTGATGTATTTATGTCAGATAATCAACCTCTCATATTGGTGGTATGCAATACTAATTGATTTACAAACAAGAGAAAGCTTTAGAGGTAGACAACTGGTATTTTGTTGGCCAAATCTAACAAACTTTTTTTTCATGAATCAGGCGATAGTATTTTCCAAATCACCCCATCACTATGCCAAAATGTCTTTAAACTGCAAAGATTTATATCATTATTTGTCTCTTGTCTTTCTCGGAACAAGTACTTGGCAGTTCCATCATATTAATCCAATAAGAATCAGAAACTTGAAGATCTACAAAGAAAGAAATACAAGGTAGTTTCAGTTGAATGTTGAGATTCTACTGAGATTCATTTTAAAAATTTATTTAGTTTTTCATGACTTATATAAAGTATCTAATATCTGTGAACTTTAAAAATATCACTTCAACTAGTACAAATTAAATTTTCTCAGTTCTGTCTAGTGAGGACATGAAAAGAAATTACTCAACATACATAATTCAGGCAATATGACAGGAGACATATGTTATAGACTTAATACTATGAGAACTTCTAACTCCAAGTAAATTTCAGCCGTGTGGATTTTTTACTTCGTTGTTTGTACCTTTTGAGATATGCACAGTAATTAATAACCTCTGTTAAAATATGAGCCCATGAGAGTGTTATATAATAAATCATGAGAACTGAGTGATCACTTCTGTATTAAAAAAACTCTCAAAACTGTTAAATGCAAAGTTTTAATCAAACCTTTCATGAAATTTTCAGTTTTAGAACTCTGTAAAGAAGGAACATTTCACTCCTTTTCATCATCAGTGCTAGATTATTATTAGAGTTGGAAGGGACCTTGTAGGTCATCTAGTCCAACCCCCCGCTCTAGCAGGAATCCCTACACCATTTTGGATAAGTGGCAGTCCAATCTCCTTTTGAAAGTCTCAAGTGATGGAGCTCTCACAACCTCCGCAGGCAAGCTGTTCCACTGGTTGATCGCTCTCACTGTCAGAAAGTTTCTCCTTATTTCCAGGTTGAATCTCTCTTTGGTCAGTTTCCATCCATTATTCCTTGTCTGGCCTTCTGGTGCTTTGGAAAACATCCTAATACCCTCCTGTCTGTGGCAGCCCCTCAAGTATTGGAACACTGTTATCATGTCACCTCTGGTCCTTCTCTTCGACAGACTGGCCAAGCTCAGTTCCTGCAACCGCTCTTCATATGTTTTAGTTTCCAGTCCCCTTATCATTCTGGTTGCTCTCCTCTGCACTTTCTCTAGAGCTTTAATGTCTTTTTTATAGTGTGGTGACCAGAACTGGATGCAGTACTCTAGTGGTGGTCTAACTAAGGCTTTATAGAGTGGTATTAGTACCTCCCTAGTTCTAGATTGTATCCCTCTATTAATGCAACTCAGGATTGTATTGGCTTTTTTGGCTGCCACTGCACATTGCTGGCTCATATCTAGTTGGTTGTCCACCAAGACTCCTAGATCCCTCTCGTAGTCGCTGCTATTGAGTGTGGTTTCACCCAGTTTATATGCGTACCTTTGGTTTTTCTTACCTATGTGTAGGATTTTACTTTTCTCTGCATTGAATTTCATTTTGTTTGATTGGGCCCAGTGTTCAAATCTGTCAAGATCCATCTGGATCCTGAGCCTGTCCTCTGGACAGTTTTAATCAGTTATTGTATATTCTTAAAGGTACTGATATTTTTAGTCCATTTCAGCTCACATTTCTAAGATAGTAAAGAAAGACTAAAAAATGTGGCCTGAGTGAATGCTTGTATCAAAACTTCATTTCGTAGATATAGAAACATAATATCATGGTTGAAATCACTTGAAATAATTCTCTTTTTCACACTTTCTGCTTTCAGGACTCCATAATCATTTTATTCTTCTAAAGGTTAGAATTAGATTATCTACAACCACTAAATATGCAATGCAGGCCACCAAATAAGTTCCTCTTTCCTATCCTTACTACCGCTCAGTAAACATGGTTGTTTACTGTATGCTTAGTCAAATTTACATTAATACCTGCACTGTAGATTTATTGTTTAGCTGTGGTGGGTGTCTCTAGATATACCCACGTAACACCCGTACTCCACCAGCTGCATTGGTTGCCCATTGGTCTCCGGGTACACTTCAAAGTGTTGATTATCATCTTTAAAGCCCTACATGGCTTAGGACCAGGTTATCTTCGGGACCGCATCCTACCTCATACATCCCTACGACCAGTTAGGTCCCACAGAGTCGGTCTCCTCCAGGTCCTTTCAACCAAACAATGTTGGTTGGCGGGTCCTAGGGGGAGAGCCTTCTCTGTGGGAGCTCCGGCTCTCTGGAACCAACTCCCCCCAGAGATCCGAACCATTCCCACCTTGCTGGCCTTCCGGAAAGCTATTAAGACAGGGCTCTTCCTGCAGGCGGGGTGATTGAGATTGTTGCTTGTGTTGTTTTTATTGTTTTAATTACTATTTTATTGTTTTTTTTAATAGTATTATAGCTGTTCTTATACATGATGTATGCCACCCTGAGTCCCCAGGGAGTAGGGCGGCATATAAGAATCGCTAAATAAAATAAAAATAAATAAATAGAAAATAGTACCCCACATTCTACAATATCAGGCAAAATATTCCAAAATGTTGATATCTGTGGCCTGTTGTATCTTACCATAGTACAGTAAGATTCAGTGGTTAATAATCACTACATCTATATATTGGGAAATTCCTCATAACACTCAGTAATGAAATTCATTGCCATGAGATGTGATGCTGGTTACAGGCTTGACTAGCTTTTAAAAATAGTTGGACCAATTCATGAAAGTCTTGGGGATTGATAGCTATTAGTCTTGATGGCAATCTGATAGCCTCTGAAGGCTAATAGATTTCCTTGTGCAGTTGGTTGTCCATGTGAGAACAGACTGCTGGATTAGATGGTTTAGAGATTAGATTCAATAGAACACTGCTTATGTTCTGATGAGATTTCCTGTCTCTGAATTTGGAACATTTTAATAGGTTTTGATTCTACAGAAGAGAATAGTTGGCATGAAATCAATTTTCAACAGATTGTGGCTTTAAAATTATTAAACCACATCACTACAGATTAGACCATTGCTTTAGTAGATCATCCCTAATTGCTGGTCTGGTTCAACTCACTAAACTACAATCTTATACTGATTGGAGACAAGGAATGCTAAATATTAGCCATCATTGCTAATCCAAGAAGATGTATGTGGAGAGTGGATGGTCATGGAGAAACATATGTATGATGTAGGGCTTTTGTATTCAAGTTTTCTAAGTTTGATATTTCATCTACATCAAATATTTGTTGTGTGTGGTACCTTTTTTCCAATCTCATCAGATTTCTGGGTAGAAAAAGATTAACAAGAAACAATAAGAAATAATTCCAATGGAGAAAAAAAACCCTGAAAGGTGAATTTGCATTTCTTTTTTTGGATATTCAGGTTTACCTGCTTTTCATCCTGTTTTCCTAGTTAACTCTTTTGATTTTAGCTGATTTTTGATAAATGCATTAAGTTATATTTTTGCTAACTGAACTAACTGAATACTGTATGTGCTTGATCTGATCTGGACATAAGAATTGTCTGGAAATGTGCTGGGTATAAAGTAAACTGGAAATTATCCACAGTTATATCAGTTACTAAGTTAAAAATAGTAAAGTTTATTAAGCTAAAGTTAAGAGTGGAAAACATTAGTAAAGTTAGTTGGGGAGAATTGGTTGATTTATAAAATAGATAGGATTTCATTTTTTAAAAATGGCTGTTTTGAGGGACATGTTCATTTTCTGTTTTAACTATTTCCATTTCCACTTGTTGAACTAATGTGTGACCGAAGGACTTCACAAAACCTACATATTAACTTTGACATCTAAGGATATTCAATCATGAAGGATGTTTATATCTCAATCCTGCCAATCTGTATAGTCTTTCCTAAATTGCAATGCAACACTCCACAGTACAATAGACATTTATAAAATCATGAGATTAGCGTTAAATGATAATACTGCATTATTACCTTTCTTAAATATGTTGGACATATAAATCCTAAATCATTAATTTGGAAGTAATACATTTTGTTGATGTAAATCAGCACATTAGCAAATGAAATACCTTTAGAGTTAAAATATTAGTAACAGGCTTTTCATTTAATCATCAAGTTGCAGGCCCCAATTGTGCTCACTAACCAAGGGCTACCTATAGTTTTATGTATATTGGCAATACATTCTAAACCAAGTTCTCTGTGTCAGGCTTTTTTCTTATATTATAATCAGGCATACAAGCCAATGTTAGCTGGCATGTTATTTCTTGGTTTATTCTGCCACTATGTGGATCGAGGAAGAAATGTGCGGCAAACTGAATAAGGTCTCACCAGCTAATATTTTCTAACAGTACAGCACAGTATGGTACAGTACCAGTGGTGGGTTCCTACTGGTACAGTCCACTCTACCGCACTGGTAGCGGCCGGCCGATGATGTAATTTGCGTGCGACACCGGTCCATCGTTTTCACCGGTCCGTCACGCATCGCCATCTTTTTTTCAGAATTTTTTGGCTTCTTTTGCTTCCTGCGCATGCGCAGAAGCAAAATCGCACGAGGGGCGTGCACACGTAGCATGCACGCACACACACAAAACATGGAGATGCGCGCGCAGCGCACCGGTAGCAATTTCGAGAGGAAACCGCCCCTGTACAGTACAGTACAAAAACAAATGGATTTGAAAGCTGCACGAATCCATAAAATAAATTATATCATTATGGTAGTATTTGTGGACTGATAAGATATGATAGTAAAATTTTAGATATGAGCCATTTAAGAATTAAGTCCAACCAAAATAGCACCCTCAATTTATTATGCAAACAATAACATGTTTTAAACTTTTGTTTTCATGGTCTGAACTGATTGGTTTTATTGTACGCTATTCCGAGTCATATGATATGGGTGGCTATATAATTTTGATAAAGAAATAAAAATAAAATTGTATAACATGCTGTTATCTTTGAAATAATACATTACCGGGTGATTTGTTTCATATTTATTCTATTGTAGTAATTTTCCTCTCTTGTATAATCATCCCTGGAATCTTTTTACTTTGCAAAGAATTTGCCCTGGTTTTCCTGATTCAGATGAAATGTTGAACAGCACTGAATAAGTAATACTTATGATTGGCCCTTGAAGTTCCAGACATCACAGCCCCACCCCCCACAGTCACATAAAATGATTTGCAACATTTCTCTCCAGCTTTCCACAAGCAAAGTGGGAAGTCAATGGGGAAGCCAGCAGGAAGTCAGAGGTTGTGGTTACATGAGGTTCGCGCTTAATGACATACAGAGATTCACTTAATGATGACCTTTTGCCATGATAGTTCTGTTTCATTTCTTGTACTTCAGTTATTCTTATAAATATCAATCATTCTCTTGGCATCAACCACAAACTAGGATTAACTGATTTATCATATAGCAAAGTCATTTTCTTTACAGGTAGTTATCAGTTACTAATGGTAATTAGGACTAGAATTTCTGTCACTAAGCAATACAGTCATAAAGCACAGCATCACTTGATCGTGTCATTGAGTGAGGGAAGCACATTTCACCTAAGTCTGGGGTCCCCAACCGCCAGGCTGCAGTCTACTACAAGGCTGTGGGCTGTTTCTAAACTGGGCCACGGGAGAGATGGACAAGCAGGTAGAGCTACATATGCAAGCACAAGGCCCCTCCACTTAAGCACTTTCAGCTTGCATGAGTGGAGGTTTGCGCGTGAGCATAAGAGCTGCCACTTGCACGAATGAAGCCTCACATGTGAGTGCAAGTACCCTCTGTTAATGTGCGAAGCCCACCCACCCCCTGCACCGGGCCAGGCCACCAAGCTGGAAGGATTGGGGACCACTGACCTAAGTGACCTGGGCTGTTCACAACATAATGGAACCATACAAACACATGTATAAAAGCATAGATTAAAAACAGAAATAAGAACAGGTTAAAACTTAAAAATAAAAATCAAAGTTAAAAGTTTAGAAGGCTAAAAGGTTAGCAAGGCAGCAGGACTGTTTTCAAGCCACCTTCCATCACCAGAGCTGCGTCATATGTAAAATATGCCATATTTTTTTAATATGGATCACATCAAGGATTTTGTCAAAAAGAAGAGAAATGCTTTTTTATGCCAAGTAAGGGATGTGCACAAGTTATTGCTTCTCAAAAGTCAATATGGCAGCTACAACAGTGTAACTGAAGTTCCACATATCTTTTTTATGTGTGGTAAATCCATCACACCACACTGTCCTGACTTTTTTTTGTTCTTACTATGTGGACATTCCTATGCCGAATTACTTGGGTCAGCCAAGTAATTTGGATGCAAATTGAAGTGGACCATTAAGTAATTTGTGTATTTTTTCCTGAAGACAGGCTCACACAAATGTTCTCACAAAGTCACAGCCAAAAACATTGCAAAGGGACTCAAAAGGTAATGAGACATCTGTATTTTTTTTTAAATCTATTATAGGTTTGCTGACAGTTATTGCTTGGGGAAAGAAATATAGAAAAAACAAACACAAAAATTACAAAACGGATTTTCCTCAAACACTTGCACTGTAACAATGTGGCCACTAGGGGGCAGTAAAATGTAGCAGATGCCACCTAGTCAATTGTAGTGATTTATACCTGGGTCTTCATTAGTCCAGTGAATACAATCAAAGTTTTGTTCTGGCAAGCCATGGACGTTTCTGATTGCTTTCAAATTCAGGGTAAATCACACCTTCTTATTATTACACAATAATTTAATCAATCTGGACTTCTAATACCTTAACGGGCAGGGGAAAAAGTATAAAATAATCAGCATAAAAACTGTCACAGATGGGAAAGGACAGGGTCGTGAACTTTAAAAGATTGGGGGCTATGGCAGATGTTGGAAGCTCTGGCATGAATTAAATTCTGTTAGAACATGAAGAGTTCTCCCTGGACTCTAATTATTATGTGAAATGTTCTTTGACTAAGGAACACAGGATTCAGTATTTCAGGGCGAAAATCAAAACATAAAAGAATGCCTTGTTGGATTCAGTGTGAGCCTTTTTTACAGATGTATCTGGATATGTTACTCAAGAAGTGAGCAATTGAACATAAGGTACTTGTACTTGTCTTTGCACTTGTATATTTTTCATCATAATCATGCTGAAAGATGATTCTAAAGCTCTAAAGTGTACAAACAGCACTTTCCCAGAATTGAATTTATCTCTCCAATCTGGTCATCAAGAAGGGATCTGATGAAAATGCCCCTTTTTCATAAAATTCACAAGACATGTAAGAGATAGGAGGAGGTTTTTTTATATAATAGATCCCACCCCTATGAAATAATGTTTTCCTATATGCATGGATAGCTGCCAACTTGGGACAAATCCATGTGCCACCCATTTACACAACTGATTCGGGTTTTATTTGGAGTTTTATCATTGCTTTCTATATGGTAGTTATTTTCTGGGTTGGCTTCTGATTCAGAACAGTACTCAAACCAATTTTTCCCAATTAACTTTTCATTTTTGTTTCCCTTTTGTTTGATACTACATATCACCTATTGAAGGCAAAAGGAGAAGGTGATGACAGAGGATAAGATGGTAAGATAACATCATCGATGCTGTAGAGATGGGTTTGGGCAGACTCTGGGAGATGGTGGGGGGGCAGGGATCCTGGTGTGCTGTGGGGTTGTGAAGAGTCAGGCACAACCTAGCAACTGAACAACAACAACATTTGTCACCTAGGGTCCTTTGAGGTTGGAGTAGGTTATAAGCACTGTAAAATAAATAAATCAATACATTATCTATCCATTAAGATAATTTATTGTTCCCTTTGGAATACTCTGCCACTCTCCAAAAAAGCTAATTATTTTTCAAAATTCTGTTTCTTGGATACTAACATACATATCATAGCAAAAAAAAAGGTCAGAAAATCTCATAACAACTAAATGCCTTCACTGTCCATTTCTCCTAAACTACCATCAAAACACAAATAAACATAACATAATTTTCTGCCCTTTCCAAAATTAACTGCTCAAAGCATCTGACATATGATATTCTTGGCCAACAAAAGAGTTTTGATTGATTGTATGCCATCACATCTCTTACCAACTACATAGAATAGGATGTCCTATTCCCAGCCTGGCCCTTTAGGCCATCCAATATTGCCTCCATTGCCACTGTAATTGAGTCCATTGATTTTGCTGCTAGTCATCCCCTTCTTCTATTTCTTTCCACTCTTCCCAACATTATAAACTTCTCCAGAAAGCTAACTCTTCAGATAATGTGTCCAAAATGTTAGAATTTGAGCCTGGTCATTTGTGCCTCAAGTGAGAACCCCAAATTAATTTGTTCTATGATTTATTTATTTTCTTGGCTGTCCAAGGTCTGCTCAGAACTCTTCTCCAACATCAAACTTCAAAAGTGTCAATATACTTTCTATGTTACTCCTTCAAAGTCCAACTTTCATTTCCAGAGAATGTCTCAGGGGGAAAAAATGCTTGTGTGATCATGATCTTTGTAGGCAGGGGAGGGTTCTAACTTACTTTGCTGCCAGTTCACTTCCTCCCACGCCACGTGGCCACGCCGCATGTGTGGATGCACAGTGCCAAAAAAATAAGATTAAAATTTTTTTTAAAAGCCAAAAACAAGATGGTGACGCATGCACAGTGCTGGAAATTCGGCTTCTGCGTATGCACAGAAGAAGAAAAAACCAGGAAAAAAATCCCGCCCCCCAAAAAATACCCCCCCACAATTTTTAAAAAAATAAAAAAAAGATGGCGGTGTCCACGGACCAGTACCGACCGAACCGGTTCTGTGACATCATCATGACATCACCAGCGGGTTGCTACCAGTTCGGCTGAACCGGTCCGAATCGGGAGGAACCCACCTCTGTAGTTATGCACATATCACAACCTCTCAATATCTTTTCCAAGGCTTTCATTGCTACCTTACCAAGTTCTAGTTTGTGGCATATTTTTGACTGCTGGTTCTTTTACTGTTGATAGTCAATCCTAAAAAAAATTCAATACCTTCACTGTCAATTCCACGACAACAACAGGTATTTGATTAATACCAGAATCTTTTCACCAATGACTGTAAGAGAGGGAAGTGACATCACATATGTCTTGACATCATAATGCAAATTAATGATTTGCATCAGCTGCTGACCAAGTTACAAAATGCATTGACTGTCCTTGTGGTTTTTGCTAAATACCTATATCCAATAACTTTTCAATTTTAATTGCAATATTCAATATGCACTAGTCTATAATGGTTTAGGGGTAGTTACAGTCAATATACAGATGGAGGTAAGCAATAGTATACTGTATTTAAATTATTTAAAAGATTACAAAACAATCTCATGAAGAGATCATCACTACCAACCCTAACTCGAGAATTGCATTCATATTAGGTTGGAAAAAACTAGAGGATTAAAAAAAAATCAGTTTTGATTTTTGAATAGCGATAACATCTGGTGTCATATTTCAGAGAAACATCAAATCCTCTGGACAGTTTTAAACATTGAATATTGACACTTTTGTAAATACACACACACACATTCATATACATAGCTTATTTCCTGGATTTGCAGAACATTTTGAATCAAAATTTAACCATATGGCCTGGATTCCCAAAATACATCCATAATACAGCATGAAAACCAAGTATCACAATGCTTATCATGTTGTGTGACCAGTTTTACACGGACCAGCCATTGTATTGTATGACTAAATCTACTGTGTTTCAGGAATGGTTCCACTGAACATGCAAGGGTGGATGTGCTTCCCCTATCCTTTCAGGAAGAGTAAACATTAAGACTGTAAGAATGACTGCACTTAAACACTGTACAGCTTTATGAAATGGGAGCTGGGAAGACCACAGAGGATGATCATTATAGCAGAGAAAATTCAGAAAGAATCTTTGGTGGAGGTGGTCTTTCCCAAGTATAACTTCATTCAGGGAAATAGATTTTATGTGATCTTCAGCATCTGTGTCTCATTTCCTCCAATAATCTTCTCTCAAACATTTCATTAAAGATAGAGCTAATCTGAGTCAGGATATTTGGCATATACTTTATTCCAGCTATGAAAGTTATAAAGCTGCGTTAAGAAATGCAGCATTATGTATTTTCACAAAGAAATCATTTAGAACAGAAATTTTTACAAAAGTTAAGGAATACTACAATTAAATATAAGGAAATGGAGATAGTGGCTTTGAAGCAAGTTCCAAGAAGGGTGAGAGACCTGAGGAGAGAATATCAATTCTTGACGAAGAGATTGATTGAAAGAGGAACGATTTTCAGGTGGTTGATACCAGAAGGAATAATGGTGGTCTGGCATGAACAAAGATACAGATTAGATACAGTAGAAAAGGCTGAAATATTTTATCACAAACATTTTGAACAAGGCGAAGAAAGACTGAGAAGGGAAAGAGAGGTTAGATTCCAAGAAGACACTAGGGATGAGACAAAACAACAAGCAAGTCAATACGCTAAAGAGATAGCAGAGAAAGAACTAGAAGGAGCAACGGCGAAAGAGGCAAAGGAACAAATAGCAATAGCACTTTTCTTATATACCGCTTCATAGTGCTTTACAGCACTCTCTAAGCGGTTTACAGAGTTCAGCATATTGCCCCCAACAATCTGGGTCCTCATTTTACCAACCTCGGAAGGATGGAAGACTGAGTCAACCTTGAGCCTAGTGAGATTTGAACAGCTGAACTGTTGAACTAGCAGTCAGCCTGCAATGGCTGCATTTAACCACTGCACCACTTCAGCTCTATAGAGATATATGACTGACAAGATCGGCTAAGGCATTGAAATGAACATGGAAGAAGAGATTAGGATGATTTTGAGAAATATAGATGGACTGAATTCGGCTATAAAAAGGAAATATCAGTAAGGTGTGTAATAATTAAGAAAGAAATAGATTGAAACAGATCCGAAAAAATGGAAAATTTTGCTATTATTGTTGACGAGAAGAATTGTAACAATTAAAACGAATATATTGTTACGATTGTTGCAAGATGCAAGATTTAGAGGTGGATTTGAACTAACAAATTGGCAGTTATATTATTATGTGGCAACATAGTCATGGACGAGAGAATGGATTTTAGCTAAGAAATATAAGACTTTTGACTTTGGAGGGACACTATTTACACCAGGGGTGGGTTCAAACTTATCTCGCTGCCGATTCGCTCCCTCCAGTGCCACGTGAGTGCCGCGTGAGTGCCGCGTGAGCGCCACGTGAGTGCGCCTCGCACGTGCACCTCACACACGGGCCTCGCACATGCATGTATGCGCAGTAACAAAAAATCTGGAGAAAAAAACCAAAGCCAAAAAAAAGATGGTGACCACATGCACAGTGCTGGAATCTCGGCTTTTGCGCATGCTCAGAAGGAAAAAAAATTCCCAAAGAAATTAAAAAAAAAAGATGGCAGCACCCACAGATCGGCATCGACCGATCCGGTTCGGTGACATCATTGTGATGTCCACCAGTGGGTGGCTACTGGTTCAGGTGAACTGGTCCGAACTGGGAGGAACCCATCCCTGATTTACACATAGGGAGGCACACATTTTTATGGTATGGAAGAAGTAAAATATACAGCTATTTCCAGAGACATTGCATAAGGAACTCTTTATACGTGGTATGGATTGGTTGGAAAATGAATATGTATAGAAGATAATTAACGCTGAATAAAGTTGAGTTAAATGGAAAGTTAAAGTTGTTAGACCCAGGTGATAAAATTAGGCATTTAAGGAGGCAATATTTAGATAATAATCAAAATATACCTAGAGGAAACAATATATATATATATAAATATGGATAAAGGAAAAATATAAGCTTAAGTAATGT
This sequence comes from Diadophis punctatus similis, assembly GCA_023053685.1. NCBI lineage: Eukaryota > Metazoa > Chordata > Lepidosauria > Squamata > Dipsadidae > Diadophis > Diadophis punctatus. The sequence continues at coordinate 49,184,586 of JALIGW010000005.1, forward strand.
ACCGATAATTAAGTGAGGAAAGGGAGATGAGCAACCTGTCTGTTAACTATAAGATGGATTATAAATGAATTCACTCAGGAAAGGAATAAGAAGGAGAAAGAGAAAGAGAAAGTAGAGAAGAGGAAGGGAGAAGGAAGAGTGTAAGGTGGTGAGGTTGGAAGGAGGGATGGGGAGGAAGGAGAAGAGAGAAGTAGGAAGGGGGGAGAGAAGGTGAAAGAAGGTAGAGGAAAGAGAGGGAGATAGAGGGAGGGGAAGTGATTGGAAAAACAGACAGGTAACAAGAATATAAAAGGTGCAAGATTAGGATGTTTGCTAAATATTTATTGGATAACAATGTATAATTATATAAAGTTTGAAATGATTTATGATATATGTATTGAAGTTTATGTGAAGAGTGTTTAAAAAAAATGGGGGGAAAAAGAAACCTGGGAGCAGTGCTGATTAAACTTAGTAGTCACAGCCAGTTGATATCCATTAGAGGAAATTTCTTATGAATTATTTTCAGAGCAACTGAAAGCCCACCAAGTCTCACATAAGAAGGATTTACAAATTGTATTTGTATTTGTACACTCTGAAAGAATATCACTTGGTGTGATAGGCAGGCAAGGCAAGCCAGTAGTGAGCAAGCATTATTTCTTTTGATCACCAATTTAGAAAAATAGAAGCCTACCCCTTGTCTGGAACAGAGGTCTCATTCTGTCTAAGGTAGGACAGGTTCTTGTCAAACACAGTTGTGGAGAGATAAAACATAACAGAATATAATACAGTAAAATTCTAAAGTTCTAGTCTCACTTTCAGAATTTGGTTTTTAAATTTTGCAAGGGCAAAAATAAAACCACATCCGATTTTAATATGCATCTATAATAATTAAGGAAATGCAGGAGGAGGAATCTATATTCAAAACACACACAAAAATAGAGCAAATGATTTCAAGCAAAAAAAGGAAAGTGACTAGTTGTGTTACAATTGTATGTTTAAGTATCTAAGGCAGTGTTTCTCAATCTTGGCAACTTTAAGATAGCTGGACTTCAACTCCTAGAATTTCCTGCCACCCATGCAGAATTGATGTCCATCTGTCTTAAAGTTGTCAAGGTTGAAAAACCCTGGTCTAAGGAATAGGCCATGATGAAGTTAACCCCACCATTTCTACCTTCTCCTTTAGATCTGACGAATGTCACACAGCCACACCATTTCCACCACTGCATGTGCTTCAGGGGCAGGTTGCTCTCTTACCTTGCTACCGTAGCGCTGCACGCACATAGCCATGTTTAGTGCGTGTGTGCGCTTGCTACGTGCACGTGCGCCCCCTTGTGCAATTTTACTTTCACGCATGCGCGGAAGCAAAATCTCGCCAAAATCTCTCTCTCACGCGCATCCCCTCACGAGATTTTGGCGAGATTTTGCTTCCGTGCATGCGCAGAAGCAAAAAAGCCCAAAAAATCTTTTTAAAAGATGGCGACGCGCGCGATGGACTGCCGAAGACGGCACCGGAACAGTCGCACACAAATAGCGCCATCTGCTGGCCGCTACCGGAATGACAGAGTGGACTGCACCGGTAGGAACCCACCACTGTTGTGCTTGGTGTTTATAGGTGTCAAGGTCAGGGACGAAAGCCCTAAGATTTGTGACCTTCCAAGATGTGTTGCATCCACAGAAAATAAAAGAAATTGCCATCTCAAAGGACATCACAATCTTTTAAAAAAGGTTTGTATTAAAATGACAAAATAAGCAATAATGGAAATTCCCAAGGTTTGTTTGTTTGTTTGTTTCATTGTCATCATTTACAATAAATGATAAATAAATAATAAACAAGCAGTGCTGTTCAAAAGACTGGAATGTCTTTTTATGTATTTTCCCACCATCTTTTATTGTCTATTTAAGTGTCTATTGAAACACTAGCACCGTTTATCACATTTGTAACATCTTTTTTTTTACAGTTTTCTCTTTGCTGCAGCTTCTGTTTTGGGCAATATTTTGAATAAATCTGAAATGTTCTTGGAATAAACAGCTGCTATATAGATTAAGTGAAAATGTCAATGGAAATCCCAATTTCACTTTTAATAAAAATGATTTTTTCCCCTCTGAATCTAATTTGATGCTCTGCAGCTTTCTTTACAACTATCTCAATAAGATGCATATTATAATTTAAGTTACTTCATTCAAATATTTGGACAGTTCCAGTGTAAAATGCAAATAATAATAATCACATATGAGCCAAAGATGGAAATGAAAGATGAAATCAAAATATTACCATAAAAATGAATTCGGAGTCCTCTCAAGGTAATTGAACATTTTAAAAAAGTAAAATATATATTAGCTTTTCTGAAGCTTTCTTGCAGCTCACATATTTTTTCATGGAATTGCTTGAAGTCATTACGAAAATATCAAAATATCAATGTAGTGCAAATAATGTTTTATTATATATAGATTCCAAAAATGTGCAGTATATAGTGGTTAGTATTTTGTTTGTGCGAGTGCCTTATCATTTCTCAAACTAAGCAATAATGTCTACTAATAAACATAACACAATGCCTTTCAGATCAGAGGTGGGTTGATCCCGGTTCGGACCGGTTCTATAGAACCGGTAGCAAGAATTTCTCCCGCTCGCCAAACTGGGAGCGATCGCCGGTTGGCTATGCCCCCGAACTGGCTCTAATGGCCATGCCGTAGGCGGCGCCATCTTGCTTTTGGCTTCTGCACATGCGCAGAAGCTTGGTTTTTGGTACTGCGCATGCGCGCTTGCACAGTGTGGCGGCACAGCGCACAATGAAGTGCACCTGTGCGGTTGCGGGAGGAAGCTAACCGCCGGTGAGGTGAGTTAGAACCCACCCCTGCTTCAGATGTCTTGGATTGTAATACTCCAGCCATGCTAACTATGAATTCCAGAAGCTGAAATCCAGGACACTGAGGGAGCACTTGGGTTAGAGAAGGTTGTTTTTAATAAAACTATGCCAACAGAGGTAACCACTGGAGCCAATTTGGTCCAGTGATTAATATACCAGGCAAGAAAGCAGGAGACTGTGAGTTCAAGTCCTTCCTTAAGCCATGAATGCCAGCTGAGTGACCTTGGGCCAGTACTCTCTCTCAGCCCAAATCACCTCACAGGATTGTTGTCCTGGGGAGAATAGGAAGAATGTGTGTTGGGTATGTTCACCGCCTTTGTAAAAATAATAAAAGCAGGATATAAATAATAAAATAAAATAAAAATAACTATATATACATAAGCAGTTGAAATGTCAATGGCTGGATCCAGTGGAACGTGTAGGAGTGCTTTGCTTTCTTGCATTTACATTTGTTGTAGGGCACTGCACATCTTCCAAATGTTTTCATCCTTATCAGAATAGTAGAAAAAGAGATGCAACACAAGTATCAGAGCATTTATTTATTTATTTATTTATTTATTTATTTATTTATTTATTTATTTATTTATTTATTTATTTATTTATTTATTTATTTATTTATTTATTTATTTATTTATTTATTTATTTATTTATTTATTTGTTTGTTTGTCAAACATGTACTGGACAGTAGTTGTTTGTATAAACATAACTTAAGTAAAAAGTACCGATAAAAGAGGACAATAGGACAGTAGGACAGGGATGGTAGGCACAGTGGTGCACTTATGCACGCCCCTTACAGACCTCTTAGAAATGGGGTGAGGTCAACTGTAGACAGTCTAAGGTTAAAGTTTTGGGGGTTTGGGGAAGAAACCACAGAGTCAGGTAGTGCATTCCAGGCACTGATCACTCTGTTGCTGAAGTCGTATTTTCTGCAGTCGAGTTTGGAGCGGTTTACATTAAGCTTGACTCTATTATGTGCTCGTGTATTGTTGCGGTTGAAGCTGAAGTAATCATTGACAGGAAGGACTTTTTGATATATGATTTTATGAACTACATTTTGATCAGATCGGAGGCGGCGTTGTTGTAAATTGTATGATAGCAATGATACAAAAAATGATAGCACAAACAAATGGTAGCTGTAAAATTTCTTGAAGAAAAAACAAGGGCAAAGTCTGTATTCTATCTCTTGATCATAATAACAAGATGTTTGCAGTTTTGGATTATAAAGCTATTTTGCATGAGATTCATATTTACAGGATTGTCAAATATCGTGTGTTACTAGAAGTTCTTCTCTGAGGCAGGGTGGGGAATGAAAATGAAAATCAGAGATCCAAGGTAACCAATCCATTTTTAGAGACTTGACAAGTTTCTACTGTGAGGGAGATGTGATGTCAGATTTGTGTTTTAAACATCTAGCATCTAGGTTTTCAGGATTTTTCTGCCCAAATTCTCTTCTGTGATATTTTTTTGATATATGAGAAATACAAACAAAAGACTCTACTTTGCAAAAAACAACAACCGTTTATTAGTGCTACTCAATTTGCAATGAATTATTTCGCATTGCTGCTTATTAGGATCAGCTTTAATAGTGAAATGTTATATTATAATTATAATTATAATTATAATTATAATTATTATAATTATTATAATTATTATAATTATTATAATTATTATTATTATTATTATTATTATTATTATTATTATTATTATTATTATTATTATTATTATTATTATTATTATTATTATTATTATTATTATTATTATTATTATTATTATTATTATTATTATTATTATTATTTATTATCGAGACGATAATCTTTTAACTTTTGTATGTTTTTAATTATTGTATTTTATTGTATTTTATATTGTATATGTATTTTATATTTTATATGTATTTTATATTGCTGTAATGGATCTGAATATGTTGTGAGCCGCCCAGAGTCCCTAGGGAGTTGGGCGGCATACAAATCCATTAAATTAAATTAAATTAAATTAAATTAAATTAAATTATTATTATTATTATTATTGAATCAGTGATTGCTTCTTGCTGGTTGTTTACGTATCTATGTAGAAGCCCAAATGAGTTTTGTGTTTGCAGATAACTATATTTTAGGTTTTAGAGATTAATTTAATTTCAGCTGGGAAATGTTTGAGAGAAAAGAGAAATTCCAGACATGCTAGACTGGACTTTGAGGCACAGTCTTAAATTAACAAGAGAACTTGGAGAAGAACTGAGGAATATAGAGAATAGCTGGTGACTAAGATGGATCTAGACAGTTCCAGTTATTGAAAATACAATGAGGTCTGGCAAGTGAGATGGATTGGAGAGCATTAATACTGCAGAAGGCTTTTGAGGAATACTGCAGAAGGCTTTTGAAAAACAGTTTAAAATCCACAAAGCAAAGCAGGACAGAGTCTGGAAAAGTGTGATGAAAATGAGGATGGGAATGTGAAGCAGGACTTATACACCCAACACAGAGGAACATGGTGGGGAATCAAAGATGACAGAAGACCAAAGGTTACCAGTCAGTGAAAAGGCAGATGCCAGCATGACTCTCATAGGAAAATATGCTGTCAATACCCACAAAACCTTCCTTTGCATTAGGAAATAGGTAGGGGCTAGAAATAGAGCAGTTCCTGTATATAAGCCAATATTATAGACCATAATCATTTCCAGGTAGAAAACAGTTATATTACAAAATATTTTAGAATATCCGGGGGGGGGGATCAGCCACTCTGCATAGTAGCTCACAAATGGGTCTCTGTTATATCGAAAACAAGGGGGAAAGAGGTGGGGCAGCTTGGCAGCTTGAAGCATAAATAACCTGGGTAGGGGATGTGACTGGAAAATCAAAACAGGTTTCTATCTATTAAAGGTAAAAGAAATCTGGCATGTTTTCTTGCACTGAGTTTCTATCAAATTGAGAACCCATAGCAAGCCTCAGTTGAAGATTATATCTTCTTTTCATTTGTATGATTATTTATTTCCAAATACCAGCCTCTCTTTTAGGAGATCCACCCAAAATATGGGTTATAACTGAATTTCTAATGAATTAATATTCCTCCAGTCATTGCAGTAAATTTATATACTTAAACATGATCTCAATAATTATTCCATTGTTGGGATTTGGTCACACACATCGGATTACTAGGCCATCTATCTGAATAGACAAAATATGATAATACAAATGTTAGGGACTTCAGTTTAGCAGTAATCCTTTATTAAAGGGTTTGTCCTGGAATGTATGAAGAATGCTGAAAAAATATTAAGTAATTAACAAAAAATCCAATTGAAAAAGCATGGATTTAGCCCAGCTATCAGTGAATGCTTAAAGACTTTCCTTGCATTTAAAGTTAAAGTGAAATTTATTCAGATATGCATGAGGATTTAAAAAAAAGACTTAGCTCTCTATAAATTATAGTCTGGAAATAATAATAATAATAATAATAATAATAATAATAATAATAATAATAATAATAATAATAATAATAATAATAATAATAATAATAATAATAATAATAATAATAATAATAATAATAATAATAATAATAATAACAACACAACAACACAACTAAATAAATAAATAAATAAACAAACACATAGCATAGCATAGCATAGCAAAGCATAGCATAGCATAGCATAGCATAGCATAGCATAGCATAGCATAGCATAGCATAGCATAGCATAGCATAGCATAGCATAGCATAGCATAGCATTACATTACATTCACATCCAGCAAAGTCCCGGCAAACATCCTTTCAAGGGTGAATTGCAACCACAGACCTTATCAGTCCTTGGATAGTTGCCAGGCTGATAGCTTCCAGACGCAACCCTGTACAAGGAAATACTTGGCAAGAAGTCTCTCAGATAAGCACATCTTCACATTAATGAACTAATTGTCTCCTGCAAACACCACTCCCCTTTTGCTCCTATTTATTCCCTATGGGAGGGACCTTTCAGCATCCTCTTGTACCTTTACTTCCGAGTCAACCTTTGTTCCATAATTGTTCCCTTTTCCCGACAGCTCTGAGCATGCGCACATCAGGAACAGGCTCCAGCTGTTCTTCAGCCCCACTTATCTCCGACTCCGAAGGTAGCTGATAACTGTCAGACGGCCCTGGCCCCATCTCTGCCTCTGATGCAGAGCACTCATCAGAGATTTCCCCAGACTCCAGGACTGGCCCATGTTCCACCCCAACTTCCTCATTGTCCGAGTCTGCCGCCAGCTCCGCTAGCTGCTGGCGGGCCACAAGAAGTATGATATACAGTAAGTATTCTTGTATGATTAAAATAAAGCATGTACATGGCATTGTAAATATATTTAAATTATCTGGCTTGAACAGAGGTTATAATTCTTTGAGCAATTACTTTGGTGCACTATCTGTTTCTTTAGCTTCTTTGTTCAATAAATAGGTTTAGGGAATATCTCTTCACTTCAAGTAAATTTAAACTTCCAGGATGTAACTGCGTGCTTGGTACTGAAGAAACTAGCTAACCTACATGCGATACCTTCAAAAAAAATCCTGGAGAAATTCATGCTAGATGATTGGATGGCAGCGAATGTTGTCCCTATCTCTAAGAGGGAGTACAGGAAGATCCAATAAGCTCTCTGACATTAATATCTGGAATAATTCTAGGTGAGAACGTAGAGAAATTATTCTGTAAGTATCTTGAAAACAGTGCAGTACAGGGAGTCCTCGATGTACAATGGTTCATTTAGTGATGATTCAAAGTTACAACGGTACTGAAAAAAGTGGCTTATGACCATTTTTCATACTTATAACCATTGCAGCATCCCCATGGTCATGTGATGTACATTTGGATGCTTGACAACCGATTCATATTTATGACGATTGCCATGTCCCGAGGTCATGTAATCACCTTTTTTTACTTTCTGCCAAGCAAAGTCAATGGGAAAGCTAGATTCATTTAACAGCGGTGTTACTAATTGAACAACTGCAGTTATTCACTTAACAAATGTGGCAAGGAAAGTCGTAAAATGGGGCAAAACTCACTTAACAAATTTCTCAGCAACATACATTTTGGACTAATTTTGTGGTCGTAAGTCGAGGACTACCTTGTAATTACAGACATCAGTGTAGATTTGTCAAGAATGAATCTTGCCAGATTAATTTTACCTCATTTTTTAATTGAACGCCTTCTTTAATAACCAGTTGGAATAGATATACCGTATTTTTCGGAGTATAAGACGCAACTTTTTCCCCCCTAAAAGAGGGTGAAAATCTGGGTGCGTCTTATACACCGAATGTAGCCCCGCCCAGCCTCTGAAACGGAGCTTTGCAAGGCTGAAACAACCTTTCAAACGGACCTTTGCAAAGCTAAAACAACCTCTCAAACCGAGCTTTGCAAGCCTGAAAACAATCTCTCAAACCGAGCTTTGCAAGCCTGAAAAAGGAGCCTTCCAAATGGAGCTTTGCAAGGCTAATATACCTTTTCCAGCTGTTTGCTAAGGACGCTAGCCAGATGGATGCTGGTAGGCAGAATTTTTTTTTCCTCCCCAAAAACTAATGTTTTTATACTCCGGTGCGTCTTATAGTCCGAAAAATACGGTACTTTTATTTCAGCAAAGCATTTGACTTTATAATATGTGGTTAGTAAGCTGGCTGACATGACAATTAGTGGATACATAGCTGGCTTAAAATTTGTATTCAAAGAATGCTCATAGATTACTTCTCATCAAATTGAAAAGAAGTATCAAGTGAGAACTAGTCCCAAGGACTAGTTGTTGGCTTCTACTGTTCAATACTTTCATTAATGATTTAGAAGATACAGAAAATGTGTAACAACAGTGAGATGGTATAAAGTAGGGTGGATGAGGCAATACTCTAGTAGGCAGAAATAAAATTCAAAATGATCTTGATAGATTGGAATAATGTGCTGCAACTAGCAGGATGAAATTAAACAGAAATGAGGGCTAATTTCTTCCGTTAAGTTGCAAAAGTCAAATGCACTGGTGTAGGGTGATGGGATCTTGCTAAAAGCACTTGCAAAAACAATATTGGTTGATTACAAATCTGAGGATCAACCAGAAAAGTAATACAGCTGCAAAGAGAGCAAATGCAAAAGTGAATTTTAAATTAAGGAAAGTACCGGTAATTGTCCTCTTTGATTTACTTTGATCACTTCAAGTACTATGTTCAGTTCACAGCACCATATTTTTACAAGGATTCACCAGAACTGGAACAGATTGAGAGAATAACAACAAAAATGGTAAATGGTGTTAAAATAGATTCTTTGATACTGGATACATTATAATTTAGTGCATCTGAGCAGTTCTTTCTTTTTGCATTTAACAATTGCTCAAAACGGTATGAGTTACTAAAATATCATTCCTACAGTCTGATTTCAAGGAAGAACATTTTAATTGTTGCTATTGGAAGAAACATATCAATATACTGCATTTTAAATCTTCTAGAAAAAATATATTCTTTGGCCATTTTTCCATGGAGCAAATTGTTGTTTAAGGCAAAGACGTTAACACCATTCATGTATACATTTTCAGTGTATCTTCGGGGCATTGCTACTTGTTTACAAGATTATTGTAGTCTGCTATTTTTCCATTTGAAATGAATGCTACTTTTGTATTATTCTCAGACTGCATAAATGCTGTTTCATTAACCTTTCACTGATGATATTTTTTTATTGTTTTGGTTTGGTTTATTACTGGCTTGCCTTTCAATCAAATTCCAACAGAAAGGAAATGATTTATTCAGCAATTTCAAAGAGAACAGCAGTCATTCTAGTGGAATCATTTTATTGCATTTATTTATTTAAAAAATCACACTCTTGCTTTATATGCCAAGCAATACAAAATAAATGGTGTTTTGCAACAGAAAATCTCCAGACATGTAGCTTGCTGGGTGTGGGTTCGCAGTCGTACATATTTTTGGTGCAGTCACATTTCTTTTTGGCTATATTCTGATGCTGACTGGTATGGACCTCTAATAAAACTTTCAATCTGCAAACACTTATGTGAATGTTTGCTTCAAATATCAAGGTCTGGTGGGAATATAAATGACAAAACTTCACGTTTTGTTGATTTTCATGTGTTCAATTCCACGTCTGAATTCTCAGTACATGAAAGATAAATTAAATATTATATCAGTAGAACCAGAAATAGAAACATAATTCAGAAAAAAAACCCAACATTCCAGCCTATGCCAGATTTTTTTTATTAAGAAGAAAATGAAAAAAAGTTTGATTAACTTTCTTTAATGTTTCTGATATTCATCCAGTTTTCCCTTTAGATTTATTGGTCTTTTCAAGACTCAGAACAGTATAATACTACAAGGATTACATTCCTATTTTTTGTTATAACAAATATGTGCTAAGGACTCCTAGAGTGAGATGCATAACTCCGGGCTGCTGAAAAGCCATCCCAGGTTTTGCACTTCATACCAAAGGACTTGAAAGAGGGAGGGGCCAGGGGCCATTTGGGAAGGATTCAGGAATTCAGCATCCATTTTTTCTCTTGAAATTTCCCAAGCGCACTCCAGATGCACAGTGCTCTCAAACATTAGGACCTACAGGTAATCATCATTTAACTGCCCTGTTTAGTGAGTATTCAAAGTTATGACAGTGCAGAAAAAGTAACCTTATGCCCCATTCTTGCACTTAGAACTGTCATAGAGTCCTTATGGGCACATGATTGAGATTTGGGCACTTGCAACCTGTCGGCATTTATTTATTTAGAAAATTTATACTGCCGCCTACTCACACATGGCGACTAAAGGAGGCTTACAAGAATATAAAAACATCATATAAAAATAATAATAAAAGAAAATAATAAAAATAATAATAATAATAAAAAAATAATAGCATCCCACCTACCCCATTCTGGTGACAATACATATTCATACAAGCCATTTAATGGGCACCATCCCGCCCTGGCTTCCCCAGGCCCACTGGCAGAACCATGTTTTCAGCGCCTTCCGGAAGAGTGTTAGAGTGGAGGCCAATCTAATCTCTGGGGGAATGATATTCCAGATAGAGGGAGCCACCACGGAGAAGGCCATTCTTCTGGGTCCCATCAGATGTATCTCCCTAGGGGATGGAACTCAGAACATTCCTTGCCTTCCCTCTCTGGATCAGGTAGATGTGACCAGCAAGAAACAGTCCCTCAGATAACCTGGTCCCAAGACATGAAGGGCTTTAAAGGTGACAATCAACACATTTAATTGCACCTGGAAGCAAATTGGTAGCCAATGCAGTTCCTGCAGGAGAAGTGAAACATGTGCACATTGAGGTCTGCACAAAACCATTCAGGACGCTGCATTTTGTACCAACTGAAGCTTCCAGATACTCTTCAGGTGGAAGTGATTAGGACATGAGTGACCGTGAGAAGGCATTATTGGTTAAGGAAAGGACATAACTGGTGCATTTATGACTGTCATAGTATTCCATGGTCACATGATCACCATTTGTTGTGACGTTCTTAATTCTTGTATTAGAGTAGGTCACCATTTAATTGACATGCCAATTATGATCTGTTCTTACTTATCGACAGCCCAACAAGTATATCAAGACACACATGCTTTGTTGCGCAACTTAAAGACACACATGTTGGGTTATACGACATATTCTTTTAAATGAATATGCTCTGTAAGTTCTTCCTTATGGTCTGTAAACCATGCTTTACATCATGCTACCTGGATGATTGTCCATTATTATTTAGTCAATGATCCATTCTTACAAAATGTGACTTAGTGGGATGGATGAAACAGTCTTTCTAAGCTTTATGTGCTTCATCTTCACCTCAATGTTACTTCATCTCATGAGAGGGGTGGCATATAAACTTAATAAATACATTAAATTAAATAGATAAGGGACAGCTGAAGAACAGCTGTCAGTTTAAATCAGGGGTGAAATGCTCCCGGTTCGAACCAGTTCAGGCAGACCAGTAGCGATGGCTGCTGGTGGTTCACTGAGCTGCCAGCAATGGCTGGCTGGCCACGCCCCTGAACTGGTCCAGTGGTCGCTGCTCGCCCACCCTGCAAGCTGATATCCTGGGACTGTACATGCAGTAGGATGCGAGTCCGCACCGGAAGAGGGCTGCGGGAGATACGGTGCACATGTGCAGCAGCCCTGAGACATCCGCTTGCTGTTTCCGGCCTTTTGGGCCTTTTCCACTTGCCGTTTCCCACCACTCTCAGACTCAGCCCCATAGCAGCAGCAGCAGAAGGTAAGGCTGATGCTGGCGGTTGGGGGGGGGGGGAGGAAGAAGCAGAAGGCCACATGGAAGGCAGGAAAGCATGTTGGGGCAGTGTGGAAGGAAGGTAGCAGCCTACTCCCTACCCCGCAGCCCTGACATGCTTTCCTGCCTTCCACGCAACCTTTCCGGTTTCCCCATAGCCAGCTTGCGAAGGCAGGCAAGCGGAAGGACACGTGGAAGGCAGGATAGCATGTTGGGGCAGTGTGTCTCCCATGCCAGCTCTGCTAGGTTTGGGGCTCCGAAGCAGCCCACTGGCTTCCCACTTGGCCACCTACCTGCTCTCTTTGACTGCCGGCGCCACTCTGGGAACTTGGCTTGCAGAGTCTGGTGCTCCGGGGGAAGGAGGCTCAGCCGCGCCAGCGCTTCCGGCTGGTGAAGAAGCAGAGTGAGAGGGGCAGAAGCTGCTGGTGGCCGATGGGGCGACAGCCCCCATGCGGGGAGAGGGCCGGGGCAGGCCTGGTCGCACCACCATGGAGCTTTCCCTTTGGCCTGGGTGGTAGCGCTTACTGGGTGTGCGTGTAGCCCTTCATCTTCATCATGTTGCCCCACTTGTAGTCGCACAGCCAGCCGGAGCGGTCTCCCGGATTGTCTCCCTTGTCCTGATGCTTGTACGTGGTCGAGAATTGTCGTGCAGAAGGAGGACTTATTGATTGGCAAGTTGGGTCTCACTCATCGGATTCTTACTCTGAGCCTCTTCCGGGTCTCAATATAGGCCTCAGAGTTTATTGTTTCTCCTCTTGGCAAGAAATCAACCAGAATGACACCATGAGCATCCAAAAAGACAGTCGCCAAGGGAGACAATCGCCTCATTTGGGTGGACAACTTTACCGCATCCTCCATACTCACCAGATTTAGTGCCTTCATACTATAATCTCTTTGGCCCCATGAAAGAGGATTTGAGAGGCAAACATTATTCCAGTGACGAGGAAGTGAAAACTGCAGTGAAGAAGTGGCTCAAAGAACAGTCAACAAAATTTTACGAGGCAGGGATACATGCTCTCATTTGAAGGTAAAACATTGCTATTGAGAGAAATGGTGACTATGTTGAGAAGTAGGGATGTGATCCACAGAGGACCAGCTTCATTTTGATGTATGCTACATGTTCCTGTGTTGGTAATTATACCTGTCCTAAAGAAAATGGCATTACGTTTTGACTCACCCTCACAAGATTTCTTCAGTATAAAATGAGACTAAATATATGGTTCTGGATTCTAATAATGTATTATTTTCAGATGAAGCCAGAGGGATTTTGGATATAAAACATTTCATTCATCCACCAAGGAGAGTCCAAACTAAATGAACATTCTAAATTTAAGCAAGCTTCTTCTTTATTGTGTATTTTGCTGTGCTTTTGTAATATAAATGCAGAATCACTGAAAGAGCTTTAGAAGCATGTTAAAATCCCATAATGGTATTTTAATGCATTTATTTATATGCTTATTGTGTAGATAAATCTCAATCTTGATAACCCAATCTTGGGTTATCAGATGCATAGACATCTCTTCACACAAAGAGCTCATAAAATTATGGGAAAGATACAGTACGTCTTTCTTTACCTAAAAATTAAAAATAAGAAATTATGAAAGGGTGTTTTTTTTTGTTCCTGGGAATGCCATTATTTTCAATGACAATGTATCTATTAGTCAATAGTAGCAGTAATAATGTTAGGTGCATATATTACAAGTCTTCTGTCCATTTGAGGATTAATTCTTTAGAACACATCTATGACTATGACAGAAAAAATATGAGAAGAATGAGAAAATAAATTGATTAGAAGACTGTTTAAATCTAAAACATCAACAAATTGAAAACTAACTGAGTCATTTGAATTAGTCATAGATCTGTTGATGACAGCACAGGGTGTAAAATTCCAGCATGGCAAAACTGAGAAATCATATGGTTTAACACAAATTCCCAGGATAGTTATCAAAATGCTCCAGAATTCTGGCTTGGTAACACATATAACATATGGCTGATTTTAAGACTGACAAACTCACTAACAACCTATGCAATCTGACATAATATAAATGTGGATCTTCCAAAATGCAACTGGTAACATTCAGCAATTCTAAAATTAGAGAAGTGAAATCATCGTTGGTTTTCAGCTGTTTTTTTGGGTGGCTTTTTTTTAGTTCCATAATCTATGCCACATAATGTTAGCAAACAATGAGATTTTTAGCATTCTCATAGTAACCTGTTGATTATGGAAGTTTAGATGTTTTTCCTATCCCAATTAAGTGCAATGCTAAAAATAGGTTCAGCAATTGTTCCTGGATTAACAAGTTAAACAATAATACCTTGAAAACAATTTTCTTTCTCTCTGTTTATAAAAAAAGCCCCAAAGTAATAGACCTTAAAGTGTAAAATCAGTTCAGCAATTTAGCAATATGGATGAACCCATTCACTACAACAATGAAAGAGAGAAACACAAAACAACATCTATAAAAAATGTAATAGGTCACTGCACCTGATCTTAGCCAAAAGAGTATGAAATGGTATAATGTTTTAGCAATATAATACTGCAAATCAAAGTCACAAGAATGTCAAAGAAAATCTAAGCGAGAATTCTTTTTTTCTCCTAAATGTAGAGAAGTACTGTATGATGGCATGCATAGTTGTCAAGAAGAAGCAGAGTCCAAATTATAAAATTACTATTTAGTATTCAATCAGTTAAAATGAAAGTTACTGTAGCCTCAATGAATCTTAAACACTTCTGAATACAATTCTGAATACAAATAATTACAGTCAGAATAATGTAATGAAGAAACTAGTGATGGTTAAATTTTCTCTTAGGTGGAAAATCTGCTGATGTTTTCCCTTTGGGGAGTGGGAGGACAAGGTAGCCATTCAAGACAGAAATCTTAAATCTTCCTATTTATTCTAAAGCACAATGTCAAACTCGATCAACTCATGTGAAGTCACATGACGTATTGTGATGTTTTTTTGCCTTTGCGGAGCTGAGGTGGGCGTGTCCTGCATCCAGCCTGCAGGCCGCCAATTTGACGGTTTGTTCTAAAGGATCTTTCTTTGGAGTAAATAGAGTGAAGGTCTACTAGTATTAGCCCAGGAAACAACTCCACAAAAAGTTGAAACTGCTTTTATTGGGAGTGGCTACAATAACAAAATTTTGCTAGGTAGCATAGAGCCAGATCGCAGAGATTTTGTTCCAAAAATACACTTTAGAATTAAATACTAAATATATATTTGCTTGTTATCTGGCTGGAACTCTGCAATTAGTAAAGTCTGTGTGTTCAAACTATCACCCAATGTGATATAGTTTGCTACCCATTTCATAGCAACAGTACATAGTAAGGGTGGGGCCTTTCTATGAAGAAATTTTTACCACTTGGTCTTTCAAGAATGACTGAAGAAAAAAACATTAGAAAATGTGCCTCAGTTCCTTTTATTTGAAATCATATAGCTGTCCTATTTTGCTACTTAATGAAATGTATTTATATGCCTGTAAATACAATAGTAAAAAATATTATAGGGTGAAGAAGTCAAGATTGAATTTAAAGGATATCAGTGATCAGATTCTATGAGAGTCATGTAGACTTTTGAACTTCCAGATGCTACTGGGTTCCAATTTAGGTTATTACTTATTGGTTTAGTGGTTAAGGAATCAGGCTAGAAACCAGGAGACTGGGAGTTCTAGCCCCACTTTAGGCGTGATAGCCAGTTGGGTGACTTTGAACCAGTCACTTTCTCTCTGCCCAATTTTCCCTTATAAGATTGTTGTTATGGGGGAAATAGGAGGAAGAAGGAGCATTAGCTATGTACACTGCCTTGAGTTATTTATAAAAATAATAAAGACAGGATAAAAGGTAAAAAAAAAGATAAATATAATTTATCATTAGTCACATTGTAGCCCTGTTCATAGTATATAGCTGACTGAGTTATCTCTTCTCCTAATCAAATGACTGTCTCGATGAACCAGCAGCAAATAATAATGGAATAATTCATTCAATAAACACTTTCTCACTCCTTCCTGAAAGAAGGGTAGGGAAAGAGGATAATTTTATTATGTGTAAGAGAAGGTAAATCAGCAGCTATAATATATTCTGAACTTTTGCCTTCGGTTATAATTACGCAACAATGGTTAGTAGTGAGGGAAATACATTCTGCACATACTCAGCTGCATGTTTCTGGTTTTATCATGTCTTTTGTTGGCATTTAAAATAGATGTTGTTGTTCAGTCTTTAATTCATGTCTGACTTTTCATGACCCTATGGACCATATCATGCCAAGGACCCCTATCCTCCACTGTCTCCAGAGTTTGCTCAAAGTCATGTTCATTGCATCAATGATGCTATTTAACTATCTCATTCTCTGCCATCCCCTTTTCCCTTTGCCTTCAATCCCTTTGCTTTCCCAACATCATGGCCTTTTCAAATGAGTCCTCTCTTCTCATTATGTAGACAAAGTATTTGAGCTTCAGTATCTCAATTCTGGAAAATGAAATTCTTATTGAACTCAGATTGTGAGGTTCAGAGTATAATAGGTTTACATTATTGTTCCTAAATCACAAAGATAGTATAATCTATAATTTCATTATAGGAGCTATGGCAGTTAAATTTTAGATCAATATGGCTAGCATCATACCCATCATCACATTTTATAATCTGGTTCATTTCAACTGAATCTGGTCTATTTAGATATTTGTGAATCCTGTTAAGTTCTGGATGTGTTTGCTCATTGTCTGAAATAGCTCTGTGATGCTGAGATATGATTAAGAAATGCAGCAAAGAAATATTGCCCACAGCTGTACAAGGAGAGTTGCAATACCACAAAACTATGTATAAAACAATTGCAAGCTTCCTTTTAAAATTTCCACTTAAAATATCTATTGTATCATAATTACACTTGATTCCTTATGCAAAAAAAGCCTAGTTATTTTGCATTAAATTGAAAATGACACCTGCATCACCTTCTTTGTGGTATGTGGATTTTGACACGCTCATCAATCAACTTGGAGCCTGCACCACTCCTCTTTCTCCTGAAGGGCAAAAGGTTGGCAATAGAGTCACAACAGGTTGGTCATCAAGGCAGTCATACCATCTAGGCCAAAGGTCTACATTTGGCTTGAACCAAAGTTTGATTTGCAGTAATTAACAGAATAACAGAGTTGGAAGGGACATTGGAGGTCTTCTAGTCCAACCCCCTCCTCAAGTAGGAGACCCATTCAGACAAAGTGTGTCCAATATCTTCTTAAAAACCTCTAATGATAGACACCCACAACTTCTGGGGCAAGCCATTCCACTGATTAATTGTTCTCACTGTCAGGAAATTTCTCCTTAATTCTAGGTTGGTTCTCTCCTTGATTAGTTTCCATCCATTGTTTCTTGTTCTGTCTTCAGGTGCTTTGGAGAATAGGTTGACCACCTCCCCCTTTCTTTGTGGTAACCTCTTAGATATTGGAACACTGCTACCATGTTACCCCAAGTCCTTCTTTTCATTAAATTAGACATACTCAATTCCTGCAACCATTTTTCCTATGTTTTAGACTCCAGTCCCCTAATCATCTTTATTGTTCTTATATGCACTTTTTCTAGAGTCTCAACATTTTTAAAATATCATGGCAACCAAAACTGGATGCATTATTCCAAGTGTGGTCTTACCAAGGCATTATAAAGTGGTATTAACACTTCATGTGATCTTGATTTTATCCTTATGTTAATGCAGCCTAGGACTGCATTGGATTTTTGGTGGCTGCAGCACACTGCTGGCTTATATTCAAGTGGTCTACTAGGACTCCAAGATCTCTCTCACAGTTACTACTATTTAGCCAGGTGCCACCTATTCCATAATTGTGCATTTGATTTTTCTTGCCTTAATGTAGAACCTCACTTTTCTCACCAGTGAATTTCATTAGGTAGGTAATGTTACATTAATCTCATTTTAAATTAGGGATTTTTCAAAATATTGATTTAGAATGGAAAATTTAAGGAGCACTGGTCTTAGCAAAGGCTTTTTCAATGATTTTTTAAAGGAAGAACAATGGGAGGAAATAACAATAGTAAAAGGAGAAATGAAACTGTAGCAAACGTCTGAACAATAGCAACTGATTTTGCATTGCTCTCCTGATCTTTTGGGCTACAACTCCCAAAAACATGGTCACTACTCAGGTATCCTGGGAGTTCTTTTATTAAACATTAGAAAGGCACCAGATTGATTTTTCTTGTCCAAAAACAGCTTCCCACCCATCTAGTATCCTCCAGATGTGTTGAATTACAGTTGGCTGTTCCAGAGAATATCATGAATAATAATCCTGTACTAATAAGAACAACAATAAAACTGTTTCCTTAGGCCCTTTTGAAAGCCAATGTCTGGCAACGTGACAATGAGACACTGTAAAGAAGAATTTGAGCAGAGCAGATAAGACTTAAGCAAAAGAACAAACATAACAGGACACAAATGAGTGCTTTTAGCATGCTTTGGAAAGATTTTTTCGGAACACAAATCTTATTTTTAGTAAGCCATTCCTTTTACAATGGCTTTGAGCATTATGTTTAATCCAAGACTCTCTATCTTCATACAGAATGTAGCCCCTAGTACAGGGGTCGGGAACCTTTTTGACTAAGAGAGCCATGAAAGCAAAAAATTTGGAAATTTATTTCAGTGAGAGCCATATACCGTATATTCCGGCGTATAACACGACTGGGCATATAAGACGACCCCCAACTTTTCCAATGAAAATATAGAGTTTGGGATATACTCTTCGTATAAGACTACCCCTCCTACCATCTTTCTTTTTCTTTCTGTCTTTCTTCCTTCCTAAAATCTTTCTTTCTTTCTTTCTTTCCCTCTCACTTTTTTCTCTTCCTCCCACCCTTCCTCTTCTTCTTCCTCTTCCTTCCTTCCTTCCTTCCATCTCTGGTCTTCCTTCCTTCCTTCCTTCCTTCCTTCCTTCCTTCCTTCCTTCTTTCCTTCCTTCCTTCCATCTCTGGTCTTCCTTCCTTCCTTTCATCTCTGGTCTTCCTTCCTTCCTTCCTTCCTTCCTTCCTTCCTTCCTTCCTTCCTTCCTTCCTTCCTTCCTTCCTTTCATCTCTGGTCTTCCTTCCTTCCTTCCTTCCTTCCTTCCTTCCTTCCTTCCTTCCTTCCTTCCTTCCTTCCTTCCTTCCTTTCTTTCATCTCTGGTCTTCCTTCCTTCCCTTTTCTCTTCTTCCCTCTTTCCTAGCCCTCAGCACCACAAGATCCTTTTTCCCAAATGAAGAAAAGAGTGCTGGTGGCGGCTGCGGTCGTGCCGAGGGAGCGCGCGGCTGAGAGGCATCTCGCGCGGGGAGGAAACTTTGTCTGGCTTGGCTTCGAGAGCAAGCAAGCGAGAGCAGCGCAGCCACAGCCGGAAGGGAAGCAAGCAGCCTGCTCTGCCACTCAAGCCAGCGGCCGCCGGAAGCAACAAGGGCGTTAGGAAAAGAGAAGGAGGAGCGCCGCCACCGCCGCTAGCACTCTTTCCTTCAGTTCTATCTTTTCCTTCTCTTTTCCTAATGCCCTTGTTGCTTCCGGCAGCCGCTGGCTTGAGTGGCAGAGCAGGCTGCTTGCTTCCCTTCCGGCTGTGGCTGCGCTGCTCTCGCTTGCTTGCTCGCTCTCGAAGCCAAGCCAGACAAAGTTTCCTCCCCATGCGAGATGCCTCTCAGCCGTGCGCTCCCTCGGCACGACCGCAGCCGCCACCAGCACTCTTTTCTTCATTTGGGAAAAAGGATCTTGTGGTGCTGAGGGCTAGGAAAGAGGGAAGAAGAGAAAAGGGAAGGAAGGAAGACCAGAGATGGAAGGAAGGAAGGAAGGAAGGAAGGAGGGAGTGCCGAGGGAGTGCGCGGCTGAGAGGCATCTCACGCGGGGAGGAAACTTTGTCTGGCTTGGCTTCGAGAGCGAGCAAGCAAGCGAGAGCAGCGCAGCCACAGCCGGAAGGGAAGCAAGCAGCCTGCTCTGCCACTCAAGCCAGCGGCTGCCGGAAGCAACAAGAGCGTTAGGAAAAGAGAAGGAAAAGATAGAACTGAAGGAAAGAGTGCTAGCGGCGGTGGCGGCGCTCCTCCTTCTCTTTTCCTAACGCCCTTGTTGCTTCCGGCAGCCGCTGGCTTGAGTGGCAGAGCAGGCTGCTTGCTTCCCTTCCGGCTGTGGCTGCACTGCTCTCGCTTGCTTGCTCGCTCTCGAAGCCAAGCCAGACAAAGTTTCCTCCCCGCGCGAGATGCCTCTCAGCCACGCGCTCCCTCGACAGCCAGCTCCTGCCCGCGTCTCCCGCCTGCCTCTTGCCTTATGCCGCCAGCTGATGGTGGCTGCTGCAGCCTTCCCAGCAGGCGACTAGAGCAGGGCAGCATCGGAGCTCCAAGGCTCCTTCGGCCGCTTGGCTTATTTATTCAAACTATCCCACCATTAGGCACCACAGAAAAAGGGGGAGGTTGATACGGCCTGACAATTAACAGAGCGGTGGGACGACGCGCGAAGGGAAGCAAGAAAGCCAAGTCTACACTCTCACACAAAGCCCCTCACCTGCCGCGCGTGCTCGGCCCCGGCCCCCCCTCTCACCACTTCACTCCCGCTAACCGTTTCCTTGGTTTCCCAACCGTCTTTCCACACAAACTTCCCTCACGTGGCCCCATCAGCGGGCTCTCTTATTGGCCCACCGCTCAAGCAGCGGTAGCTGTCAATGTCGCCCCTCTTTCCACGTTGCTAACTTCTCTCTGTCTGGGCGTTTAGTTACAGGGTTTTCGGGCAATGCGGAGTATCGAAGAACCGGGAGGATTTCACCCCTGCTGCGAGCCATATGCAATCATCAAAAGAGCCACATCTGGCTCGCGAGCCATAGGTTCCCGACCCCTGCCCTAGTATATATTGGTAACATCCTCAGAAACCTTTCCTCAAACTATTTCCTTCTTTCCTTTTTATATGAAGGATTTCAAGTGAGGTGAATATTTAATGAGTGTTTTCTAAGCAATAAGTTTTCTGTATTTCATCATTCATCATCATCATTTTAGCCATTGTCTATTCACTGAAGGATGGAGGCCTCTTCCACATGTTTCCAATCTTTATGGTCCTGAGCTTTCTTTTGCCAGTTGGGCCTTTCTGGCCAATGTGGGAACAATTTCTGTATGTATGAATGTATATATTTGTTTCTTTCCCCCCTCATTTAAGTGTATTCTTCTTCTTGTGCCATAGCCATCATCGGACGTTGGCGATCATGTTGGCAATCCTATTTTTGTCAACAGCCGCATGAAAAAGTGCTGCTGAGTTTTGTCCAAACCAGTCCCTTAGGTTTTTAAGCCATGATGTTCTTCTTCTGCCTGGACCTCATTTGCCTTCAACCTTTCCCTGGAGGATTAAGTGAAGTAAGCTGTATTTTTCTGGGTGCCTCACATGTCCAAAATATTCTAACTTTTGCTTTTTAATGGCTTTGATGATTTCCCTTTGCTTTCCCAGGCGGCTTATCACCTCCTCATTTGTGATTTTGTCAACTCAGCTTATACGTAACAGCCGTCTGTAAATCCACATTTCAAATGCTTCTTGTTTCTTCATTTAAATGTATAAGGCTGCCTAATTCTAACTGTCGAGTTCCGGTACTGAAGAGGCTGGAGACAGTATTGTGACTAACAGCTCTTTATTGAAGAACACTCAGATCCAGCAAAGGAACCAGCCTGACAGCTCTCTCTTTTATAGAGGGCTGCCAGCTGGTTCAACCAATCAGCGGTCTTCATTGTCCCGCTTAGCAAAGCGGAACTTGGAGTAAACAGTTTAACCTTAATACATAACACTAACCATGATGCTTGATAATTCAACAAGCAATATCCTTTCGTCTTTTTGCTTCTAAATAGAAACAGAAGTAGTAATTTTAATGCAGAGAGTTTTTTTAACAAGCTCTCCTAGTAGATTCTTTGTCACAAAGAATTCCAGGTTTTCCCAATCACTGTGTAGACCAGTGGTTCCCAACCTGTGGTACGTGTACCACTAGTGGTACGCGAGGGCCTTCCAGGTGGTACGCGAACACTTTCGGGGTCATGAACGATT
Source organism: Diadophis punctatus similis (assembly GCA_023053685.1). Lineage (NCBI taxonomy): Eukaryota > Metazoa > Chordata > Lepidosauria > Squamata > Dipsadidae > Diadophis > Diadophis punctatus. Next base: position 49,206,655 of record JALIGW010000005.1, read on the forward strand.
TTTAGTTAGTTATTTTTTACTTCACAAAAATGTTTACTGCCTAACACAAGATAATCTGGCAACAATTTGCAATTGTTGCCACACGCCACCCACCTGGTCCCAGCGGCCCGAGAATCCAGTTGCTGGATGCGCGGGGCCAAAAAAGGAACAGTGACTGTTCTGAACTCTCAGCAGTCGCGCAGTAGAACCCTTGCGAGAAGGTGCGCATCGTAGCGAGCTCTCGAGCTAAGGTTAATCTCACTCTGTTATTGTTAGCACTATGTTCTATTGACTCAAGTTACCCTTTGATATTCATTACTGCATCTCAGTGTGTATGTTACTGTTTTTATTATTATTTTGTATACTTATTTTGTATACTTATGCCCTCGCATTGAGTTGTTGTTTTCGTAGTTGGTTTGCGTGTTCTACTTGTACAATTATGGAAATAAAGTGATATCTGATCGAATTTAGTTTCTCTGGAACCAGGTGGTACGCGGCGACTGTACGGGACCTCCAAGTGGTACTCGATCACAAAAAGGTTGGGAACCACTGGTGTAGACCCTGTAAAATCTCTCACCACCACCACCCCTCTCTCACACAAAGAGAGCCTGGAATGCCTTTAGATTGGCAGGATATTTTTGGAATCAAAGCACCCTACCCTTGATGTTGTTTGAAAGTGTGTAGTTTTTAGATCTGATGAGGTATTTGTTTTCCATGACCCAATAATTTCTTAAAACACCAGCATCCTTCCTGATCCACAGAGCAATTAAGCCACTGGTGTATTCATCATTTTGATATGTATGATTAAACATCAAATTACCTGGATTAATTGCTAAAAGTATTCCACACATTATGAGTTATTCATAAAGGTGAATAATTAGGGTTAGTAATGTCTTCAAAATATTGTTTCTGTTTGATAAACAACTGAGCTATTCTCCAAACAGGATAGAAACCAACTATAGGCTCATAAAAGCCCTACCAAAATGGAACACAGGCATTGTAAGAGCCAAATTATTCTCCAGGTAGACTTAAAACACCAGCAGGTGAAATATTCTTCCCTTCCTTTCAACATCCCCTTAAAAATACATTTTGCTCATCCATATCCTTACTTTGAGTTGGGCTGTGGAAAAACAGCAGAAAAAAATAAACCTTGAAATGCCTTTGCATAGCTTTTATAAAACTTATTCAATTAATGCAGTGCGACAGAAATTCTGCCTTACTATATCCTTCCTTTCTATGGCAATTATCAGAAATTGAATTTTAAAAAAAGAATCCTAATACAGATTCTGATAGGAATAAATCAAAATGTTTTGTCCCATTTAAATTTCACAACAGTGTGAATGAGAGCATCAAAAAAGATCTGGTTAATATCCACATTTCCATAATCTAATTTTTTTTCCAAATTTTTTGGGGGAAAATGGCCACTGAATAGTTTAAAACTAATAACAGTTATATCTCACATTAGGAAATTTACAGCAAAAGCATGAATTAGAAAACGTATTAGCAAAAATCAAGGTAATCTGCATTTTAAAAGTTTTTTTTGACATGTAAATATAAATTAGGAAGGAGGCAAAAGTTTCTGATGGAGGGTTTCTTAGGAACCGGGATGATAGTAGAGCATTTGAAGCAGAAGAGACATAACACATCTACAGTGATTTATTAAAGATCTGGGTGAAGATGGGGGTTGGTTGTTGAGCACAGGATTTCAAGCAAGGAAGGAGTTACTCTGTCTGGGCCTGGTGCTTTTCTGATCTTTTGTCTATGAAATAGACCTCACATTATCTTTTTCGAAGATTACCAGAGGTGGGGGGCCCAGAAGGAAAAAAGACAGGCGTAGGAAATTTGGCTAGTGTAACTGTATCTGAGGTGGGAAAAGTAGCAGTGAGATGACAGTGATCTCCTCTCAAACCTACAGTAGAACACATTCATCTCAGTGGTGAAATCCAAATGTTTTTACTACTGGTTCTGTGGGCGTAGCTTGGTGGGCATGGTGTTGCTTGGTGAGTGTGGCTTGGTGGGCATGGCAGGGGAAGGATACTGCAAAATCTCCATTCCCACCCCACTCCAGGGGAAGGATACTGCAAAATGCCCATTCTCTCCCCACTCCTGGGGGAAGAATATTGCAAAATCTTCATTCCCACCCCATTCTGGGGCCAACCAGAGGTGGTATTTGCCGGTTCTCTGAACTACTCAAAATTTCCACAACCAGTTCTCCAGAACCTGTCAGAATCTGCTGGATTTCATCCCTGATTCAGCTCATCTGCCAGTTGATGATTCTCTTCAGCAAGGGAGGAAGGTCTGCTGTAGCCAATGATGTTCTTCAGGCTTCTCCACATAGTTGCTGGTTTATTAGCTGGGAACTGATTTCTCAGCTTTTCAAAGTAGCTGGTGAGAATTGAACTGCTAGCAGTTGGCAGAATTAGCCTGCAATACTGCATTCTAACTACTGCACCACCATGGCTTTTACAAAATGCAATCCAGTCAAGACTAGCTTCATCCCGCACTCTCGTGCAACACCTCTGTCATTTTAATCTCTCACAGGAACAACTCTTTCCCTACACTCAAAATCTGCCTATTTTATCTTATTTCAACTTTTGAGGCAACAGAGCTTCCAGCGCCACTCAGAAGGAAAACAAAGGAAAAGGAGAAAAACAGAGTGTTTGATATTTAGCTTAAAAGGCTCAGAATATTGAAGAACCAGAGTTTGGGAATAAACTGTGCAATGCTCAGAATATATGTGATTCAGAGAAAGTAGGGGTTTATTGTTGTTGTTAAGTGACATGAAAGGATAGGAAAGAACAAGACAAGAGAATACAGAGAATTACAAAGAACATACTGCAAGCAATAGGGAAAGGAATTGTTAAAATAAAAGAGGCAAAAAAATGATGGATTTTTTTTTAAGAAACTGTTTTGTAAGTGGGTGAAAAGGGCTAAAAAAGGATCCTCCAGGAGAATAAGTGAATGTGGTGCCCACATATAGGTACTGAATGTAAAATAGTAAGTTGTTGTATAAAGTTAAAATGTGGTTAAAAGGAATTGTTTAAATAAGTAAGTATAGAGCCAAACAGCTTTTAAATGCATGGTAAGTAGAAAAGGGGATGTGTTATCCCAGTGCTCCAGAAGGGAGGGGGGATAGATTACATCATAAAGAGACAGCCAATCGGATCATAGAGAGAAGGGCCAGGAACTATAAAAGGCTTGGTTGGAAGAGCTGAGGGAAGCTCTGTTGTGTTGTAACTTCCAGGAGGGAAGGTTTAGTAAGAAGAGCTGTGAAGAGCTCTGTTTTGTGGTAACTTCCAAAGAGGGAAGGTTCATAGTGAATCTCTGCCTGAGTTTAACTGTCCAAGAGGGAAATTGACAGGAGAGAAGATAGGCCCTAGGCAGTTCTGTGGGAAGCAGGTGCCAGGGTCAGGGAACTTTATTGACTGATATATTATGTTATTTGTAGATAGAGGTAAACGGTGAAACGTGCTCTTATCTATAGGCCTAGAAACAAAAAAGAATTGGATTTGCTTAGATTTAGTCAGGAAAGCACGGAGAGTCTCTGAGGGGAAGAAGAGAAAAGAAAGAATTAAATAGCTGGTTGTAGCTGTAACAAATTCACTTGACAATTACTGAGAAGTTGTATTTAAATAAACTGTTTTCTGGTTTGTTCAAGAAACGTGTCAACGTCTGTCTATTTCTCACATAAAGCAAATCTTAAACAATCCTGCAGAGCATAGAGATATTGTAAAAGTAAAATCAAGCCTCTAAAGAGAGAGAAAAGTGAAACAGAGGGTGCGACCCTTGGTCAGGGAGATATAAAAAAAGAAAATTAAACACAAATCGCTACCAAGACATATAAAACAATAAACCTGACTGGAAGGGGATAGGTGGACCCTCGCAGTGAATGAATTAAAAATAAGCAAGATGAAATGTGTTGGAAGGAATATGTTAGAGATTTATATGGAAATGATAGCAATGTGTCAAAAGTGGAAAAGTGGAAAGTCTTGAATTATGGTGGTTTAATTTGAATATGATGTTGAAGAGGAATGTTGTATGTGATAAAAGCTGTACAGGATGGATGTAAAGTATATATGAGAGTGATGGGGTTGTGAAGAATCAAACATGACATACCGCAGTGACTGAAAAACAACAACAGTGGTGATCTAGACATCTCATAGCTCTCATAAATTTCCTTAGCTCTTCCATAATACCATGGAGAGTTCTGGGAACCATGGATATGGAGAAGTTACTCAGGCTGGCTCAATCTAGTCTAAAGCTGAGTTGCTTTCCCATTCCAGGCAGTTATCAAGGCTTTGGTCAGAACGTGTGGCATATTGTATTCTTCTTGTCATTATTCCATGGGGGTGGGGTGGAGGGAGATTTGAACTTGGGTCTTCTACATCATAATTATTATATAGCACTGGTTCTCTTCACATTCATTATTTTAATTGATAATGTTAGATAGGTGCATATTAAAGCTGCAGAAAATCTGGAAAAATCATCAGTTAGCAGCAAAGATATACAGAAAACAAGGTGTATGGGTTTTATAAGGAACCAAATGAGCTAGATCAGATTCTAATGGGAACAGATGAAAAATTAATTAAGAGGACATATAATTATTTATTAACTATTAAATTGGAGGAAGAACAAGTAAAATAAACCATGATAACTAAGAATTTTGGCTATAGAATTGGACAGGTGGCAGAAATTATGGGATAGAAACTACAAGCTCACAATGTCAACAGCATATAAAGAAAATCTCTATAAAATGTTTTATACAGTAGATGGCACTTTTCACCTGCAAGAATAGCGAATATGTACAAAGATAAATCTGTTAAATGTTCGAAATGTAACCAAATACCAGGTACATATTATCATATGTGGTGGATGTGTCCCAAAGCAAAAAAATATTGGAAGAAAATTTGCAAATGGCTGGAAACTATGACAAAACAACCCATAGACTTGAAACCTGAGATATTCCTGTTGGGCATGTTACCAGAAAACTATAATAAAGGTAATGCATATTTAATTCTACATATTTTAACAGCAGCTAGGATTGTATACGCACAAGACAGGTTAACTCTAAAAATCAAAGAAAAAGAAGACTCGGAATATTTTATGACATGGGAACGTTTTTACAAATGGCTAATTGATAGATACAGAGGTTAGATGAGTGGATTTATGTGAGAATATGGACTACATGGGAAAGAAAATCTGATTAGTAAATACTTTGATGGTTATATAATTGCTGTCAATATGGAAGATAGTATACTTTTTAATAACAATCAATATTATCTAATATATGTTTGTATGTTGATATGATTATAATGATTATGATGATGTTTATATTTTAACACTTCGGATACCTAGAAAACACACTGCTCATATAGAAATGGAAATTGCAAATACAAGAACAATAAAAATATTAAAACTAAAGTTATACAGAAAATTAAAACTATATGCTGTTGTCTTATGTTCGCCTTAATTTTTGCAACATGATAACATGCGTATTTATATGGCATTATTTCCAACCAATGGTAGTATTTCTAATGAGAAGAAAACATATGATATTTTATTTATTTTATTATTAAAAGTTGTAGCTCTTATACTACCCATTACATTGTTATGAAAATGATCACATAGTAAATCGTGCAAAGTTTATACTAGTTTTCCATTTTGTCTATATTTTCCACTCTGTTGCTGATCAGAATGGTAAAGACAGTTCCATAGAACATTAGTATTTAGATAGTTTAGAAAATAAACAAAACAATAATAAAAAGTTTAAAACAATGTTTTCCTCATTCCTGCTTTAGAATTCCTCTAATTATACCTTCCAATGTAGCTCTGGTTCCATAGCAATGTGTCACCAAGATTAAAGACAACAGGCACTGTCGCCTTGCTTTTGCTGTTCATCTAACACCATATGTGAGTAACCTTGACTGAAGGATACCCTAAATGGATAACTCAGTTAAAACACTTTATAACTGATCTGAATATCAAGATTTAGTAATCTTACATAATACAAGGCAGGAACTTTACTCTCCTGATTGGAAATGAAAATGTATATCCAAATATAACTAGGAGAAATCCATCACATCCAACATAGGAGCCAAGGTGGCACAGTGGTTAAAAGCAGCACTGCAACCTACTTCAGCTGATTGCTAGTTCAGCAGTTCAGCAGTTCAAATCTCACCAGGCTCAAGGTTGACTCAGCCTTCCATCCTTCTGAGGTCGGTAAAATGAGGACCCAGATTGTTGGGGGCAATATGCTGAACTCTGTAAACCGCTTAGAGAGGGCTGTAAAGCACTATGAAGCGGTATATAAGTCTAAGTGCTAAGTGCTATAGTTTTACAATACAAGTTTAGCAGCTCTTAATCAGTTAGCCTCAGAAAACACTAATAAGAACTGATATAATTGCCATTGGCAAATATTTGAAAGGATGTCACATAGATTATGGAACAAATTTATTTCTTGCTATACAAGCAAGTAGGACCGTGCATAGTGGATACAAAATATAAGAAAGGAGATTGGGACTGAAAAACAAAAGGGAAAAATTCAGCCACTGCTTGACAATGGAACTGATTGCTTGAGAAGGTGATAAATGTGCTGTCCAAAGAGTTTGTTTGTTTGTTTGTTTGGTTGGTTGGTTGGTTGGTTTGTTGCTGCCCATCTCACTTCAAAGCAACTCTTCAATACGCTATGAAAGAAAGTGATCATTTGAGGATGTTATTACAGAGAAGGTGCAGTAAATTGAAGTCCTATTAGTGTACAAAATTCTCTTATTCTATGATTCCAAAAGAAAGTTCATTCTTTATCCATTATTTTTTAAGCATCAAAGCCACAAATTATTACATTTTTCCATTTTATTCAAGAAGTCTACAAGGGGTATTTAATCATCCATAAAGGTAGATATTGTTTTCCCTCTAAGCAAAAAAAGTTAATTTAGCCATCTCTGCAAATTTCATCAACCAATCCTCTGTTATGGGTATTATTAAACTTTTCTACTTTGAGTATATAATAGTCTTGCTGCAGTTATTTATATATAAAAACAAATTTCCATATCTTTTTTCTAAATGCTTAGGCATTAGCTCCAAATAAAAAAAACATTTGGTTTCAATTGTATTTTAACCTTTTAAAATACATTTAAAATTTTCTGAATTAATATATGCATACATTTTTTCCAAATTGACTTACAGCAGGGGGGGAAAAAACCACGAACCAGTAAATTAATCCTAAAGACTGTCCTTAGTAGAGATTTCCATGTTCCATCTGAAATTCCATGTTCATCTGAAATACACAACACATGATATCCAAAAGATACGGTTAACTTGTAAAAGCAGTACTGTGTTCCTTATCAATACAGATTTGAGATTGTGTGTGTTTGTGTGTGTAAATTTAGGCAGCTTTTATAGAACTAGGGCCCTTACTGGAATATAATTATTGCCTTTAGCAAAAAGAAGAGGAATAATAATAAACATTTGCCTTAGAATTGTTTTTAGTGTTTTCAATAATATTTTTTTCAAAATGGTTTTTTATTTTTCCAAGCAGCTGTTTATACAGATATAAAGTCCTAAACATAAAGTATGATTTTTAAAAAGTCATATTACATAAAATAACATTCTCCTTTATGATGCTGGACCAGATTTAATCAGCTGTTTTAATCATCATGTAGTAAAGAATTGGAGTCAGTGGCAGAAAAAAATAATCCCAAAGGGAAGAAAAATTTTCAGAATGACTTTTTTTTTCCTAATCAACCTTGAACTACAAAACAGCTGGATTATTATGGATAAATGTAAATGCAGAAACAAACTGATATTATCTAACTTGGTCATAGTTAAGACCACTAGCATGAAAGAGAATTAGGCACAATAAAGACTTGGACCTAATAAATTGTTTAATTAGCAATAGTTGTTTGATCAAAAGACATAATGGGACAGGAACTGATAACTTCTCCTTCATAAAGAAAAATATTTTACATTTACTTTGATCTTAGGTCTGAACCAATATTTGTGGATTAGAATAAAATAGAATAACAGAGTTGGAAGGGACCTTGGAGGTCTTCTAGTCCAACCCCCTGCTTAGGCAAGAAACCCTACATCACTTTAAGCCAGAGATTCAGAATATGGGGCCTAACTTTTAATCATGGATGGAGTTTGCCCATGTATATTTATCCTATCAATAGTAGCTTTTTAAATGTCATTATCTATATATCATCAGAAACATAAGAGATACCATGTTACAGGATTAATAAATATCAAGAGGATAAAAGAGGCAAGGAAATGTTATATAACAAAAAGCAGAATATAAAATATTCTTTATGTCTCTTTGATAATATTGGAACCAAGAATTCAAAGTCATGCTTTCTGATAAAGAATAATTCTTTCTTCTGTCTTTTTAAAAATTCACATTAAGCACAAATTATTCTGAATATCATAGCTACATCCAAATCTGACTTAGAAGGCAGATTTAGAATTTAGAGTTCTTCTGACTTTTATTAAATATATTAAAAAGGTAATGTGTATAAGTAGACATTAATGGCGACAGCTGATGAATTCACTGTTCATGTTAGAGAAGATAGTGAACATAGAAAATCAAAGTGAGATTTTCATTTGTCTACTCTTTAACTATACAGATCAGATAGATTATGAAGATAATCTACACTCAAAACCAGGTCTCACTTCTGGCATCATTAGTAATATTCTCCATTCAGTATTGTTTTTTCTTTTTTTTAACAAGTGTGCCTGAAACAATCATCCTGAGATCATACCATCTTCAGCGTTGTTTAATTAATTTTTCTATAAAAACATGCTATATATTTTTAAAAAATTACTCATGTCTTCTTATGGTTAATGTTTCTACAACTATAACTATCTACAGTATATATACTGTACAAATGTTCACCAGCAGGGTAAACTGCAGCATGCAATTTTGTCTCTCCTGCTGTAGAAAATATTGAGCTACATGGACCAGCAATTACAATAAAAATCAGTGTATCTCTCTAGAAAATCTGTCCATAAAAATTGGGTTCTACACCAAGTTATAGAACTTTGGGGAGTGAGAACCACACTTGGCTTTTGAATTGTGTATTTGGTGCCAACAATTAAGGACAGCAACAGAGAAAAAGGATCTTGGGAAAAATTAGTTCAGATTAAACTGTATTAATCAAGCACACTTAATATGTTCACTCATGTAATTTGTAATGTCATTCTCCACATTAAACCTTGTAGCAACTTTTGGAGGTATTCTGAAGCTACATCAAGACTGTGGTCTATTGACACACTCAATGTCTATATGCACATCTACTGTCCAAAAAACAAACTCCATTTATGTAGCTATTGTTTTAATCAGAGGTGGGATCCTGCCCCCTGCCTCTGATTGCCGGTGCGGCTAATAGCTGTTCTTCGGCGCAGAGCCGAAGACGCTGCTGCCGTTCGCGGAGCCAGAGACTTCCCCGGGCTCTTTCCCCGCCCGCATGGATGCCGCCAATTGCGTTATTTTGCCCTCTGCGCATGCGCAAAGCGTTCCGCATGCGCAGAGGGCAAAAGAACGCAATTGGCGGCATCCATGCGGGCAGGGAAAGCGCCCGGGGAAGGCTCTGGCTCCGCGAACGGCAGTAGCGTCTTTGACTCTGCGCCGAAGAACAGCTATTAGCCGCACCGGCAATCAGAGGCAGGAACCCACCTCTGGTTTTAATCCCTCCATATCACCCAGAGCTACTGTCATCAGATGGGCAGTTATATACAGTAAATAATTTAATGAAATAAACATTTCAATTTATATTAAAAATTCTTATTCTTTTGAAATCCATAGAGCTAATAAAGATGGAGTTAGGTTTACAGGACGAGGAGGTACAGTATATAAATAAAATTAATGGTCTGCAGGGCACTCATAGTGCTGTGTTTCTCATTTAAATATTTTACGATCTAGCATGTCTTGAAAACATGCCCATTATTTCTTTGTTATTTGTCAGATTATTATGTTGTGGTTTTAGAACTATTCCTTTCTGTAAACACAGGAAGTACTTTGATAAAAAATATCCATGTATTTTAGATGTTTCCAATTTCTTTGTTTACTATGTGGAAATGCTTTTTTTAGGGAAAAGAGCAGGAACAAAAAAGATGAAATAAATTTTCTTTGATTGTACAGAACTATCCAAGAATAATAAAACTATGCCAAGGAAGACCATTTCTCTGCCTCTGCCTTCTCCTTGAACGAGATGAGTCCATAATAGACATGGAATTTTAATCCAAATTCCATGTCGAATAATGGAAATAAAAATGTCTAAGGAATTTCTTTTTTTACTAGACCGGTTTCTGGTAATGTAGTTATACTTTTACATATATTGCTTAGTGACTTACCAGCTGGGGACTCTCAGGAGAATTTATGAAGTACCCCTGTTGAAAAATCTTATATTTCACTTGAATTTCACATATTTAAACTTAGCTTTGAACTTTCCATTGCTCTTTCTTCACCTGTTTTATCTCCAGCAGAATTTTTATCTAGAATGCACTTTCACCTTTTCCTAAGTAGTTTCACTTTCTTTGTTTGAAACAACATTATGGAATTCCCACTAGCAATGTTTTAAAAAGCCCATGCAGTTTCTATACTCAAAGACAAAATGTACTCTTAACAAGGTCAGGGCAAAGAAGGAAATAGATACAGTCCAAATAATGCTCTTGAAAAAAGAAGACAGATATATAATAATAATAAATAATGCTCTTGAAAAAAGAAGACAGATATATATAGAAAAACATTTCTTTTCCAACATAAACACATTCACATGATCACTGTAGAAGAAAGCATTTCAGATTTTGCTTGCCTATAATTTTTTGTTTTTGCATTAACATGCCGAAGAGATTTAAAAGAATCGAAATCTGCTTATATGAATTATGTATCATCAAGACCAAACAGAATTACATCAAGATGTACAGATATAATCTAGTTAAGTAATATTACAGAATCAATAGAGATTGAGTTTGTACACTGGCACTGAACAGAGGCTGCTCATCTCTGTCTTCCTCTCCTTTTATCTATAAGAGAGTCTGAAAAAGGGCGTTGTTACTTACCTGAACGCCCATTCTCGTAGGGTGGCGCTAGCCTCCAAGATTGGGATGACCTCATCCATCAGCCAATCAGGACTGAGTCTGACCTCATATAAAAGCTGTCATCGTGCCATAATCCCCCTCTTGAGACGAAGGAGTAGGTCAGACCCATAGTTTATTCCCCACGCACACCTTCAGCATGTACAACACCCAAAAGGGAGGGACTTGGAGGCTAGCGCCACCCTACGAGAATGGGCGTTCAGGTAAGTAACAACGCCCTTTCTCCATAGTTGGTGGCGCTAGCCTCCAAGATTGGGACATACCAAAGCAGTATCGTCCCCTAGGGAGGGTTGTCACCAGAATCGTAGACCCCGTCAGGAGCCACCATGGTCTGCAAGACCCTGCGCCCAAAATCCACCTCAGCCGAGGCAAAGGAGTCTACTTTATAGTGTCTAATAAAGGGCAACGGAGAAGACCACGTTGCTGCCCGACATAGTTCCTCCAAGGAGGCATTAGTAGTCCAAGCTGCCATGGTGGCGGCGCTGTGCGTTGAGTGCGCCGTCAGGCGTGGCGGACGAGGCAAGTCCTGCTGTCGGTAAACATCTGCGATGACTGCGCGTATCCAGCGACCGACCATCGCCGCTGAAGCCTTGCGACCCATGGACGAGGCGTGGAATCCCACGAACAAGGACTCCGAAAGGCGGAAAGGAGCCGTGCGGGCATTGTAGATTTTGATCGCCCGCCGGACATCGACAGCATGCCATTTCCGCTCGGCCGGCGTTGTAGGCGGAGAGCAGAAAGAAGGAAGAACCACTTCCTGTGCCCTGTGGAAGTATGTATTGACCTTGGGCAGGAACGTGGGGTCAAGGCGAAGCACCACCCGGTCCGGGTGAAAGATACAGAGATCGTCCCGGACGGAGAGGGCTGCCAGTTCGGATATTCTCTGGGCTGAAGTGATCGCTACCAAAAAGGCAACCTTATGTGTAAGATGTTGCAGCGAAATTGTCCGGAGGGGCTCGTAGGGGGCCTCGGTCAGTGCCAAAAGAACCTTCTGCAGGTCCCAGGTGGGGTACCTATGTACCACTGGAGGCGAGATAATGACCGCTGCCTTCAAGAAGCGAACGACTAAAGGGTGCGTTGACAAGGGCGCAGAAGAGCGGCAGGAAAGGACCGTTGAGAGCGCTGCCACCTGTCGCCGCAAGGTGCTGGGCGAGAGACCCTTGTTGAGGCCCGCTTGCAGAAACTGGAGGACCTGTATGACCGAAAGGTCGATCGGGTTAAAGCCGGCGTCGACACACCAATCGTGAAACGTCCGCCAGGTGGAGTTGTAGATGCGGATGGTGGAGGCCCGGCGTGAGGAGAGCAGAGTTTGGATAATGCTCTCGGGAACCCCGCGTAGAGTTAGGGTGCGCCGCTCAAGCGCCAGGCGGTCAGTTGGAGCCACTGCGGATCCGGGTGCTGAACTGACCCCTGGGAGAGCGACGATGCGGTCTGCGGGATCCTCCAGGACGGGCCGGTCGAGAGCGACTTGAGGTCCGCGAACCATGCCCGACGCGGCCAATGGGGGGCCAAAAGGATCAGTTCTGCCTGCTCGTCTAGCAACTTCCTGATAACTCGAGGAATGAGTGGAAGGGGCGGAAATGCGTAGAGTAGGCCCCTCGGCCACGGGCAACGGAGGGCGTCCGTGTCCATCGCTCCGGGAGTCCGATACCGCGTGATAAATCACGGGAGCTTGGCATTCAGCGGGGTCGCAAAGAGGTCGGCCACCGGGTTGCCAAACCGGATAGTCAGCTCCCGGAAAATGTCCGGGTGCAGGGCCCATTCTGCTGTGTCGACGTCGTGGCGACTGAGCCAGTCCGCTGTGCGGTTCGACACCCCCGAAATGTGCTCCGCCCGGAGCGAGAGGAGGTGTCGTTCCGCCCAGAGGCCCAATTCCTTGGCCTCGGAGAGCAGGCGGCGCGAGACAGTCCCACCTTGCCTGTTGACGTGGGCTTTGGTGGTCACGTTGTCCGTCAACAGGAGGACGTGTTGCCCAGTCAGGAGGTGCTGGAATTGCCGGAGGCCCAGGGACGCCGCTCGTAGCTCCAGGAGGTTGATGCTTGCCGTTGACTCCGCTGCAGTCCAGGTGCCCTGAGCCACGTGAGACGATGTGTGAGCGCCCCACCCATAGAGGCTGGCATCCGATGTCACTGTCACCCGGCGAGGCTCGAGGAAGCTGGAACCGTTGCTGATCGCCGGGGACCGCCACCAATGCAGAGACCGCCGGACCGCCATCGGGAGCTGGACTTTGGCCGATGAGTTGGACTTGTTCGCCCGCTGAAACAGCAAAAGAAACCATTGGAGGTCTCTGGAGTGCAGTTGTGCCCAAGGTGTTATATGTATAGCGGATATCATCTTTCCCAACAGGGAGGACAGGAGGTTCAGCGGAACCCGCCCCTGTCCAAGAAACTGTTGGGTCAGAGAGGAAAGGCCGAGTTGTCTTTCCTCTGACAGATACACCCTGCACTCCAGAGAGCCCACAATGGCCCCCAAGTGAGTGATGCGAGTGGAGGGAATCAAGTGGCTCTTCTCCAGGTTGAGGGAGAAGCCATGGTACTGCAGAACGTCCATGGTGGTCTGCAGGTCCAGCTCCGCCCGGGTCAGGGAAGACGACAGAATTAAAATGTCATCGAGGTAACACTGTATTCGAATCGGCACTGCCCTCAAGTGGGCTGCGAGGGCGGCCAGAATCTTTGTGAAGACCCTGGGTGCCGAGGAGAGGCCGAATGGTAGGGCCGAATACTGATAGTGTTCGTTGTCATATGAGAACCGCAGGAACTTTTGGTGTGAAGGCCGAATCGGAATATGTAAATATGCCTCAGTGAGGTCGATGGAGCACATAAAGTCACCCTTACGAATGCCGTCCAATATGGACTGTAGAGTATGCATCTTAAATTTCTTGTACACCAAGAACTTATTGAGTCGCTTGAGGTCCAGGACGGCTCTCCACCCACCCGACGATTTCTCCACGAGGAACAAATTGGAATAGAATCCTTGCCCCCGCTGGTCCTCCGGGACCCGCTGGATGGCCTCAATCTCCAACAGATGCTGGATGGCTTCACACATCTGGGCCTGTTACCGCGGGTTGGAGGACTGGGAGCACCTCATGAAGGAATCGGGGGGGGGGGGTGGAGAGGAAGTCCAGGGCGAGACCAAGATGGAGTGTCTCGCGGACCCAAGTGTCCGTAGTAATCTCCTCCCACCGCCTAGCGAAAAGCCGCAGGCGACCCCCAATGGGAGGAGACGGGTCCACTACTTGTAGCGGCGGAAGGGGCGACCACCTGCCTTCCGAAAAGGGTGCTTAGAGGGTTGGTTGTTACTATTTCTGTCCTGACCCTGGTTTTGCCGGGGCGGGGCCCGTGAGCGATTTTGGGAGTATGAAGGAGCCCTGTATGGCCGCCTGGAAAAGGTGGGAGCAGGGGCCGGGGTCTTGGCCTGAGCCTTTCTGGTCGAATTGGGTAGGACCTTGCGTTTGTCCTTCGTCTCGACCAGGTAGGGTTCGAGGGCCTCACCGAATAGCGACTGGTGCTTTACTGGTGCTCCGGCCAGGCGCCACTTGTGCCTGCAGTCGGCGGGCCAGCTCCTCAGCCAATGCATCCGGCGAGCCACCACGGATGTCCCCATGGCTCAGGCGGCGAACCGTGTGGCCTGCAGCGTGGCGTCCGAGGTAAACTGCGAAGCCGCTATAAGCTTGTTAATGTCCTGTTTAGCACGGACATCTGATGGGGGCAGGTGGTCCTGCAGGGCCTTCAGCCAGCGGATGGAAGTCCGGCAAAAGAAGGACGCGGTCGCAGAGGCCTTCACTGCCCACGCGGCTGCCTGGTGCGTTTTCTGAAGCGCCTGCTCAGTGCGTCTGTCCTCTGGGCGCAACAGCTCCTCTGAGTCTCCCGGCATCTGCGCGGGGGAGTACAATGCCTTGATGGCCGGCTCCACTGGAGGTATAGGCAGGTGTTGTGCCAGGGCGCTAGATACGTTAAAGAAGCGCTTGTCAGCTGCGGAGGGCGCGAAGGCGGTTGACGGCGACGCCCATTGCTTAAGGACAGAGTCCACAAAGAGCTTGGGGGCTGGCACCACTTCCACCTGAGAGGTGGTTTCCTCGAAGAGGGGGTCCTCTGGCTCCTCCCCGGCTGGTACCTGCTCCTTTAAGGAGAATTTGGCCGTGGCCTTGGCCTTGTGGAGAAGCGACTTGAACAAGGCTGGATTGAACAAGCCAGTGACCACAGGTGCCTCTGGAGCGAGGTCCTCATCCTCTGATAGTTCCAGGTCCTGGGCATGATCGTCTTGCCCGTGTAGCGACAACGGGGAACCCTGTGCCGCGGTGGTCAGTGGTGGGAGCGGTTCAGCTGGCGTGGGTGGAGTGCATGGTCGAGGAGGTAGGGCGGGAGGCGGTGGGGGTGGCACGGTGTGGGCCACATGCTTCATACCTGCCTCAATGCCCTGAGCAATGGCTGCCTGTATGAGCGCCTGTACCTCTGGGCTGTAGAACTGGGAATGTGCGGACCCTGGGGGCTGGACGTCCACGGTGCTGCTGCCGGGCCTGGGGTCCTCCCAGATGTCATCCTCCCCCAGGCACAGGTCCGGGTTGTCGAGGGAAAGGGTGCCCGAGGAGCGCCTGTCCCTCTGGACGGTGGTGCCAGAGGGCTCATGTTGCGCAGGCGGGGGTGCAACAGCAGGGGGCGGCATAGGACGCTCAGAGTCCTTGGGAGCCCTGTCCTTGTCCCTACTAGAGCGGCTGGTCTTGGAGGATGACTTGGTCCTATCAGCATCCTGCCTCATGGGGGAACGATCCCGATGACTCGCGGGAGGGGGTGGTGATTTGGAGACCCCACCCTCCCTGTCCCTGGCCTGCTTGGGCTTATTCCTGCCCGAAGAGGCCTTATCCGACATGATGAAGAGTCAGGGACTGCAGGAGCTTGTGTTCTATAGTCAGCAATAGGGCGCTTTTACGGCCCAGTGATCAAGCAGCTGTCCTTCGACAAGGAGGTAAGGCTGCTGGGTAGGTAGAGGTCGAGCCTGTCTGCAGCTGTTGCTGGCCCCGCAGGTCACCGTGGTCCGAGCAGGGAGCCTGGGGGAGATCCGGCGCTGCGGCGATCCCGGAAATTCGGGCGAAGCCGCGGGCCAGCTGGAGCCGACGGAGCGTCACAGGGGAATCCCCTGTGACGGAGGCAGATGATCTGCGGCTGCGCCAAGCCTCACGGAGCCGCGCCTCAGCTGGTGACGTCCCTGGGCCTCTGCGGCGTGCCAGAGCTTGGAGCCGTCGAAATTGCGCATGCGCAAGGCTCGGCGCCAAGGAAATCAGCTGGGGGGCGGGTGAACGGCTCCTCCGAGCGGGAAAATTGTCCAACGACGCTGCTGGCTCGGGATGAGGCAAATGGGGGAGGGGATCGCCGCTCCCCCGAGGAGGCCTAGTTCGGCCCGAGGAATACGGCCGAAGGCCTGAAAGGCCTGACGAGACGGCTAAGGGTGGGCCGACAGCCGACTGAAGCTCCGGTGGGGAGGGGCAGTCGCGCAGGCCGATCTGCCGCCGGGTGGACCGCCAGCACTCGCCCCCACTGGAGAAAGCCTCCCAAGGGGCAGACGGAGGTCTGTGGACCCAGATAGGGAGACTGGAAGAAGGAGAGGCCCGGCCGCTCAAGCGCTAGGCTTCTGCGGTGTCGTTAATCGTAGAGGGCACTCTCTCAATGCGGAAGTGGCCACAGGACCACCCTGGCCGTAGGTCACCCAAGCGCCTGGCTTCTGTGACAGATGATAGAATCCGGATGCCAGGCCGCAGTGCGAGTATGAAGGCCAACCACCTAAGGTGGAAGCAGGCCTGGACCAGGCCGAAGCCTGCCCTGGGATTCCCAACACCCCGATGGAAAGGATAATTGGGAACACACTCACAGTCAAAATGCAGTTGATAGTTGATCAGAAGGTAGTAGAATCAGAACAATAGAAGAAGGTGATAACAATGCGAAGTTGGGGAGAAACAATCCTAGGCCTAGGACTGAGTCGAAAGAGGGGGATTATGGCACGGTGACAGCTTTTATATGAGGTCAGACTCAGTCCTGATTGGCTGATGGATGAGGTCATCCCAATCTTGGAGGCTAGCGCCACCCACTATGGAGAAAGACATGCTTCATAAAGTTATATACAAAATGAGAAGTGTGTAGATGCAATAAGGAAATATACATAACAAAAATTATATCAAAGAAACTTGCTTAAAGACTTCTTTAGGAATCTAACTGTGTAAGTTAAGGAAAGGTAAGATGAAAATAGCTTGAGAAACAAATATAGCAATTCCATTTTGCTTGGGTTCAGTTGTCAAACCAGGTTTGCTGTTTAGTTTATCTGGGGTAAATCCAGAAATAGGAAGCAGTGGAAAAATTCCGGTGGTAGTGTTGAACATGCACGGTTGGGCAACAGCTAGAATGAATAGCAGTCACCGGTCCAGCATTGTACAATCCTTTGTATTAGCACACATATTGGAAAAATAAAGTCTTAAGTAAGACATTGCAAAATCTTGCATGCAAATAGAAATTTGTCTCTGCAGGTTTTTTGGAAAAAGAAATGAGCAAAAGCCCTTCTGCATGAGGAAGAGATCTGGTTGCAGAATAACATGCCATTCTTCTATTTATTTTACCAAGTTCTGTATTTAGTTCTGTATCTTTAGTTGTATGGAGTAACTAAAAAAATCCCACATACTTTTTGACTCTTAAAAAGATTGAACATCTATATATCTATATATCACTAAAGTTAACTTAAAACTTTATCAGTGAGAATGTTTAAAAAAATGTTTAAAAGAAAAGGACAAACCAAAAAGTCAATTATTAACAAATCTAATACAGTTATAAAACAGGTAAAGCAGGATTCGACATCTTCCAAAAAGTTTTGACTACAAGTAGTCCTACAACAGTTCATTTAGTGACCATTTGACGTTACAACCGTCACTAAAAAGGCACTTATAATCAGTCTGACACTGAAAAAGGGACTTATAATCAGTTTTCACACTTATTGACCATTGTAGAATCCCCATGATCATGTGATCAAAATTCAGATGCTTGGCAATTGACTGCTGCATATTTATGACTGCTGCAATGTCCCGGGATCACAAGCAAAGTCAATGGGCATGCCAGATTTACTTAACAACAGTTTGACTAATTTAACAGTTACAGTGATTCACTTAACAACTGTGGCAAGAAAAGTCATAAAATGGGGCAAACTCACTAAACAAATGTTTCACTTAGCAACAGACAGTTTGGGTTCAATTGTGATCATAAGTCGAGGACTACCTGTAGTAGTACCCATGGGAAAAGAGAGACAAAATGGTTAATATGGCCGAGCAGCATTGCAAGGTAAGCTCCCAGGTGTGCAATGTTTATACACATATAAAAGAGTTGAGGCTACCATCACAATGCTGCTTTACTATCTTGGCAATTTTCAAAACCTCACTGGTTTGACCAATCAGTCAAATACATCAGGAGGAGTTTCATTTAGTCTCCTGAGGCAAGAAGTGACTATCAAAAAGGCCCTTTCCTTTCTTTCAATCAAGCATAGGTCTGCCATAGCTGGGCAAGAAAGAAGAATGTCTTCAACAGCCTTAGGGAGTGAGCAGATAGCGGTCTCTAAACTACCCTGGAATTTTAGAGCTTTAGTGCCAACATTTAAAGTGGTCATATTATGACACATGGTGAGAAATCTACTAATTTATATAAACAATAGTGATGTGGAGTTATTAAATGTATGGTAAAGACAGGTTAGATATATATGTATATGGGTCTCTACACAATGGAGAAGATAGATTCCTAAATAAATATAATTAGAAATAGAGGATTGAGCATGTATTGAAGAAATTTATATGGGAGTTAGATGAAATAGGATAGAAAGTTAATTAGAAATTAGAATATTTTATGTCGTGATATAATAATAATTAAATGAGATTAAATAGAGTGATATTTAATTCAATATTATACTATTATATTATTATTTAGTAAATAAGATAACTTACACCGACAAATAGATGGAAGAAATGGATACTGAAATGAATTAGAAATGTAAATATTTTCAATATATGTATACGGAATTTTGTACTGATCTTTAGCTCTAAGTAATATAGAAAGTGGGGTTCCTAAGATTATATGTTTGTATGTTATGTCATGTCAAGTTTTTGTGTACATAAAAAAAAGTGGTCATATTAATTAATGCAGTCTTTATATGACTTTTAGAGTATGATCTTGTCTGTGAGATCTCACTAACAGTCTTACAGCTGGTGCATTCTGGTCCTATTGTAGGTTTCTGTAGACTCTTCAAAAGTGTCTCCAAGTTGCAACTGCCATATGTTCAATTGCTTTAAAGAGTTGCAGATGAGTGATATGTGGCCCTATCCTGAAATTTTGCAAAAAAGAACCACTGAGCAAAAAACCCCAAAATGGTCAACATATAAAGGTTTTCTAGTACAGGGAAAGGAGAGCTTAAGATAAGGTGACCAGACGTCCCGATTTTGGCGGGACAGACCCGCTTTTTCATCATTTGTCCCGCATCCCGCCCGTCCTCTAAAAAGTCCCGATTTTTTGAAAGAATGCATGACTAGGGCATTCTTTCAAAAAATCGGCCTGAAAGGCAGCAGGCCTCTCAGCTCGGGCCGGCCGTGGGCGGCATGGGCGGCGGGCGGGCGTCCCGCGTTGTTGACTCCTCCGGCGGCGGCTGGAAGCTGGGGGGAGGGGGAAGGGAGGCTGCTCCTCCTCTCCTTCCCCCACCCCATCCCTAGCCCCGCCCTCGGAGGCACCGCTGCTGTTGGGAGGGGTGAGGGACGAGGAGCCGTCGCCGCTTTGAGTTTACGAGCGGCGCAAACAGCCCTTCCTCGTCCCCCTCCCCTTTCTTCCCCCCGTCGCCTCGCTGCCGCCGTTGCCCTGGGGCTGGGCGGGCGACCGGGAGACTGCGGCGCTTGGATGCTTGGAGCAGGTAAGCTGCCGGCTGCCTCCTTTCCCCGTCTCCCGCCTCCCGTTCGTTGCTTGCCAGCCCGGCCGAAGGGAAGGCGGGAGGCGAGGAAAGGCCTCCCGAAAGGGAGGCGCAGCCCTTTGGGAGCCCGCCTCCCTTTCGGGAGGCCTTTCCTCGCCTCCCGCCTTCCCTTCGGCCGGGCTGGCAAGCAACGAACGGGAGGCGGGAGACGGGGAAAGGAGGCAGCCGGCAGCTTACCTGTCGCGAGCTGCAGGCATCTAAGCGCCCTCCCGCCTCCCCCCCTCTCCCCCCCACCTCACCTGGACGCCGACATTTGCTGTTTTGCCCTCTGCGCATGCACAGCATTCTGCGCATGCGCAGAGGGCAAAACAAATGGCGGCGCCCAGGCGCCCCCCCCGTCCCGCTTAAAAATTAAAAAATCTGGTCACTTTGGCTTAAGATGTAATGAGAACAATTGACTTTCTTAATTTTTATCACTCTATACTGTACCAAATGTGCTGATATTATAATGATAATTTTAATTTTTCTGTTGATGTTACATTGGGAAAAATTGTATATATTTTATAAGATCTGTATATTCTATGCAAATTGATTTATTCTTATAAGAAAACACAAGGCTCAAGAGGAAATTATGTACTAAGCAGAAAGCTAGAAAAAAGTTTCAAAACCATAGTAGCCGCCATATTAAAAAAATAAACACAAGCCAGACTAAGTTTGTGTTGGCTAAATAACATTCACAGAGGGCATAGTTTAGGCAATAATAAATTAAAAGTTGGACATGGATTTCATGCTCATCTAAACAGATGGATATCTTCCTTATAATTTAAGCATTACCCTTGGTATTTTTGTTATGTTTGGTTTTGTTTTAGTTCTGAATGTTTTAACAGATAATGCCATAAAAATCCTGGGACAAGGAAGTTGTACAACTATTATTTCCGATGTTCTAGGAATTCCAGCTTGTTTTAGTAAATTAAACATACTTCTACCGCATAATTTATGAATGCTTTAAATTTATAGAGGATGAGAAGATGATATTCTGTGGCTTAGTTTCCTGGGATTTATTTGTTTACACACACCAAAAGAACTGTTTCTCTGCTGCACAAGATGTAAACTATAAGAACTATAAAGATACCAAAACTAAACACCACATCAGGGAACAAAGGTCTTTAAAAAAAAACAAATGAAGTGAATAATTTCAGGATTTGATGGAAACTCCAATAGTAAATGGGATTTCTTCAAATTCTATAGCTAAAAACAGTTGAGTAGAAGGTCTGGTACATCAGGATTACATCAACATCCAGGCTTCTCAAATCTGAAACAGAGACAAATGTCTCCTCAGCAATAGATCGAACAATAAAGTTTTCTAGAAAACCACAAAGCAAACTTTGTTTTTCTTACCAAATCTGCTAATAAAATATTTAATCTATACATTAAAAATAAGTCCAGGCAGTCCCAATGGCATTATCTTAACATTGTCCAATTTTATTTGTAACTTTGATTAAAATTAATTTGAAAAGATGACGCCAATCTTCATTTTACAGCAGACTAAAAGTCCAATGAAGGTAATATTTCCTTCCTCCCTCCTCTTCCTCCTCTCCCTCACTATCCCCCCTCCCTCCTCCTCCTCGTCCTTTTTTTGTTAAAGACTTTCAGAATATTCATAAGAGTTTATTTTGCATGTATTTTCTACTTTCCATTTATTTATCTTTAGCCAGCTCATAGACATAGTGAGCCATTTAATTCCATGGTTTGCAACATATAAACCCATTCTTTCTGAAATTCCATGCAATTTTATCCTTCTGAGATACAGACTCATATTTTATTGGATTGAAGTAAATTTTAAAAACACCAGTGAGTGTATTGCTCTATTCTAACCCCCTTTTTTGTCCTGGAGATATATGTTAAAACAGATTAAAGCAGTTGTATATCTTCTACTTAGACTCAAGGCTGTCTGTGCTTTTTATCATATTTAACATCCAGCTGCATAGTTGTGTGTTGAGAAATGAAGATATTAATCCACCTATTTTGCAGAAGAGTGAACACAGCCTTGCTTCAGGCAAATATGTCAGCAGACGGATGTTGGACGCGACATGACTGTGCCTTTACTCTCCTTACTTTCCAAAAATTGAAGCTGTCTATCCTCAAAAAGAGCAAATGTTTTAACATGAGCATTCCTCTAATAATATCTAATTCCTTTTTACAACACAGGTTTCTGATTGTAGAATATAATTAAACAACACAACAATATCCTCACTACTTCAGAATTGTACACAAACATGGAAAATTTAGAGTGGAATTGATTAACTCCAGCTTTGCTGGGATGTAACTAGAATAATGGGAGTTAGAATCCAATCAATCTGAAATCATTAGATTGAAAAAAACTACCGTATTTTTCAGAGTAAAAAATGCACCTTTTTGCCCCCCAAAAGAGGGTGGAAATGTCAGTGCATCTTATACACCGAATACAGCCAATTTTTTGGCCTCCCGAAGCCCCCCCCCTGCATCCCATTTTTGTGAAAACAGGCCATTTTTTGCAAAAATGGGGGTGTTTTTGCCTTCCCCCACTTCCTAGGAGTACTCTGCAGGATTCCCAAACCCTCTGCATGCCCTGTTTTTTTTAAAAAAAAAATAGCGAAAAATGGGCCGTTTTTTACAAAAATTGGTCCGTTTTGCCTTTCTCCACCCACTAGGAGTGCTCTGCAGGCTTCCCAAACCCTCTGCATGCCCTGTTTTTGCAAAAAAAAATGAGCCAAAAATGGGCCATTTTTTTTACAAAAATTGGTCCGTTTTTGCCTTTCCTCACCCACTAGGAATGCTCTGCAGGCTTCCCAAACCCTCTGCATGCCCTGTTTTTGCAAAAAAACAAAAAACAAAAACAAAAAAAAACGAGTGAAAAACGGGCCATTTTTTTTTGCAAAAACTGGAGTGTTTTTGCCTTCTAATTACCCCATCTAGCATGACTGGAGGAGGAATTCTGGGAGTTGAAGTCCACTAGTCTTAAAGCTGTCAAGTTTGAAGACCCCTGGGTTAGGGGTTAGGGGTGCAAGGGTCTTCAAACTTGGCAAGTTTAAGACTTGTGGACTTCAACTCCCATTCCTGAGCTAGCATGACTGGAGGAGGAATTCTGGGAGTTGAAGTCCACTAGTTTTAAAGCTGTCAAGTTTGAAATTTGTAAAAAATATACATGGTTGTAAAAAGTGTACATGGTTGTAAAAAGTGTACATGGTTGTAAAAAGTATTCTGCTACACTGGTATTTTATTAAATAATATATTACTACACTATTTGGTTCAAAATACTTTTTTTCTCATTTTCCTCCTCTAAAATCTAGGTGTGTCTTATACTCTGAAAAATACGGTAGTTTACTGAAATTTAAAACTTTGTTTAATTATATTTACTGGATGTAGCTTAAATTCATAACTTGACAAAATTCAGTTCTAAAATGGGATTGATTTGTTTCTTTATAAACAGGGGTCCCCAAACCCAGGCCATGGACCAACACCAGTCCACAGACTGCCAGAAACCGGCCTACATAAGTGAGTGAGGCCCCATTTGCACACATCCCTGGAACCCAAAAAGGTTGGGAGGACTACTGCTTTATAGTAATAGTTGGGTAAGGGTAACTTTCTACATTTTTGTAAAAACAGATGCAAACCTAAAACATGAATCTACATGGACCTTTGACTAAATATAATCCATGCTTTGGATCCATAATAAACAAATAAATCAAATCATTATCTTTGTAGTCTGGAACAATGTCACTGATTTACTGTGAGTTTGAATAATTTGAAAATTATTCCTAGAGGTCAACTAACAGAGATGAAAGTCAATGCCATTCAGATACACTAAACTTCAATGTCCAGAATTTTCAGCCAGCATATTTGTTGGAGAAGCCTGAGGCTGACATTACCATCCTATAGATGCTATAAGTTTATTTTTAAGTCCATGTAAATTGTTGCAATTCTACATTGGTCATTGTCACTATCTTTTTCAATAATAGATCATCATTCCTGATCATAATACAAGGAATAGTAGTTCTACGAGGAACCATCCTACCAAATTTGCATCTTATAAAAAATCTCAGGGTGAAAAAAGAGGGTTACTTGCATAGACAGCAATATTTTTAGAATCCGGGCCATGTAATTTCAGAAACTTAACTCTCTGGGTAAATTTTTTTTATTGGATAAAATCATTTTATTTCATAACGCAAAATGTTACCGATGCACATTATTTTGAAATTTGGTATTCCAGTGCATTGGTTTAGTGCCAGACTTAGACCTTTTCTCCAGATTGCACTAAGCATGGCAGAAAGATGTCTCTGCTTAGTGTAATGGCTATGTCTGCATGATATTGCTAAGCCAACACAGAAGTAGATTAAATTAATGATGACCTTTCAGTTTTAAAGTAGTGTTCTATCCTCCTGAAATAAGACTTGCTGTATGAATAATTCATAATGCTTTATTGATGATGTTGATGATGTGGTCAAGGGCTATAATCTATCTTATTCACTCTAGCCATTTGAAGCTCCAGCTGGCAAATTTTTATTTTTCTCTCTTGTTGCTTGGCACTGCCCTTTTGGCCTGAGCTGCAAGAGCACAGGTGGGTTCCTCCTGGTTTGGACCGGTTCACCCGAACCGGTAGTGACCTGCTGGTGATGTCATGATGACATCACAGAACCATTTTGGTCGGTGCCAGTCCGTGGGCACCGCCATCTTTTCTTAAAAAAAATTTCGGATTTTTATTTTTTAGATTATTATTTTTTGGATTTTTTTTCCAGGTTTTTTTTCTTCTGCACATACGCAGAAGCTGAGTTTCCAGCACTGTGCATGCGGTCGTCATTTTGTTTTTGGCTTTTGGGGGGGCTTTTGGAGGGATTTTTTGCCACTGCGCATGCACGCATGCGTGGCCACGCGGTGAGGCCATGCGGCACGGCCACATGGCATGGGCATGCAGCACGGGAGGAAGCAAACCGGCAGCGAGGTAAGTTAGAATCCACCCCTGTGCAAAAGGGTGGCTTGGCTTCCACAGAGACATCTACCCATGAAGTTCCTGACTGGAGCTTTAAACATTAAGGCATTACGCAGCCTCTTGATATGAAAAGGTGCAGAACATGATTTTGAAAATGTATTTAGTGGACTTTTGAAAGAATGCTAGATCTGTCTTTTTTTTTTTATAAAGGACTGACACGCTAGTCAACTGAAAAAAGAAAAGAGAGATCAATTCTGTCAGCTGCTTGTCACTGGCTAAGTTTCAAAGGTTCAACTTTTCTGCTGCTTCTGACAATGAGAACATTATGTAGCCATGCTTTCTATTATTTTGTTACCTGGGGCAGTGGGGAGACAGATGGGGGAGAGAGCAGCTGCAGTGCCTCCATGGTCAGTTGTAAGGGTGGGCAGATTGCCAAAAACCAAATTTTTATCACATGACCACTGGGGCTCTGCAATAGCTACACCTTCAGGTACAGATCGTAGGTCCTTTGTTTAGCACCATTGTACTTTTGAACAGTTTGCTGAACAAACAGTTGTTAAGCAAGAGCTATCTGCAATTATGCATATCAGCAATTATTCAGTTTGTGGGAGTATTTTTTTAAAATAATAAACTATCTGCAAATATGGTACAAATATACATATGCATAAAACTAGAAAAAAAGACAAATGATTTAAAGCTTCCTTAAAAGACCATTGAAATCAGAAAGGGTAAAGCTCTCTCTCTCTCTCTCTCTCTCTCTCTCTCTCTCTCTCTCTCTCTCTCTCTCTCTCTCTCTCTCTCTCTCTCTCTCTCTCTCCCCACCCCCTTTGGTTGGACCTTTTTTGAACAATGGATAAAAGGATTTAACATTCATCTTCTCCCTTTGCTTTTATTAGGAAAATCCAGATGCAGATGTAGGCTTTTTCCAGTGCCAAATTGCCTGCTCTGTTTAATAAAGAGTTTGAGACTAGTCAAAGACATCAGAAGCAAATGCATCAGCATAAGAGATTCAGAATCTAATTAATTCTGCCTTTCTCCCAGTTGTGAGAAATACTTTTTTTCTAGTGCTTTTGCTTAGAGGCCATAATATCTGTATATTAAATTTTGGTTGGAATGCTGAAGTTCTCCAAATAAAAGACTAATATTAATTTACACACATACACATGCGCACGCACGCGCACACGCACACACACAAATGGAGAGACCTAGAACAATTCAATGATTCCTTGTAATGATTTTCATTTGTGATCAAAAATAACTTCAAATTTATTCAAGCCCTTTTATAGCAAATTTAGTGGGTTTCAATAATCAAATAAAGAAAAGGAAGAAAAGATTTTGAGAAACCTTTGAGAAAGTATGAAGTAGCAACACTGTATAAAGGGGAAAAACTGTATGATGAATGGCTAAAGGAACTAGATATGTTTAGCCTAAAGAAGAGAAGGGTTAGGGTGGTGTGATAGCCGTCTTCCAATATCACAGAGAAGAGGGAATGAATTTATTCTCCATAGCATCTGGGGGCAGGACAAGAAATAATGAGCGGAAGCTGATCAGAGGGAGATCTAACCTAAGGAGAAATTTCCTGACACTGAGAACAATTAATCCTGGAGTTGAGGATTAAGAATGATTAAGGATTAAGAAAGATTAAGCTTTCAAGAAAATATTGTTTGGGATGGAATAAGGACTCCTGCCTTGGGCAGGGGGGTTGGACTAAAAGACCTTGAAGGTTCTTTACATTGGTGTAATTCTATGATTCTAAATAAACAAAAAAATCAGCAAGGAAGATTGAATTTGTGCTATTTGGTCTGCTCTCACACATCACAACCATCAAACAAGTGACTCTGCATTTATAGCAATTTTAACAATTTACAGTGGAGAGACATCACTGCAAAGTGATACCGAAGTAGTGAGCAGAATTAGGAACCTACTTTAGCCTGAAATTAAAAGAAGCAACTGTTCTACGTATTCACCTTTTTAGTGCAAGAAAATTTGAAAGGGCATATATAAAGCCCCATGTGATTTTAAATGTGATCCAACCCTCCTCACTTTTATTGTGATACAATATAGCCCGAGTGATCAACACATAAAGAATTGGAAATATCTGCCGGCACATATTCAAAATAAGTTGATGCCGTGAAAATCAAAAACTCAAAAAGCTTGAACTTTAATTTACAATTAATGCTTGAAAACCACAAAAGCTTGAGATATCCAAGCCAGAGGTACCTCTGCTTTCAGATAGTTCATGCATTTGCAATTGATTAGCCTATTTCACAGAAGTGTATGGGGGAGATGGAATATGTCATCTCTTACTTGTGACCTTCCTATATTTTTCCATTGCTTCTTCTGTTTTCCCTCCCTTACTATGCAATATTTGTGCAAAAGGGAGAAATCGTCAAACATGACAAAGGTTGTAAGGTCCCAGAGGCATATAGAAACATAGCTAGAACTGTTTAGTGTAATTCAGAAAGGATACTCTCCAAATGTGTGGAAGAGTGTATTCCATAATATTTCAAATCCATCAAATCACTTTCTAACATTATCTTTTATGGAGGGAAGTCCTGATCCCATTTCTTATTCACCTCCCCAATCCATCAACTGGAGGCAGTTTCATGTTTACATTCTCTGCGTTCCTGCTTTTCTGTCTAGAATTCCTTTCTGGGATCTTCCCACTGCTGCCAGAAACCTGAATCCTTGAATAAACGAAGGATTAGAAAAGATTTAAAATATGTGAAGAACAGCATCTTCAGACTGAATCATCTCTGTGCTGCTGTGGGATAGGCTTAGCTTGATTGTATTTCTACATCCACTTACAATTGTATTTGCCAGGATTGTGTGAGAATTAATTAGAACATATTATTAAAAAGATGAAACAATGCAAAACCAATATAAAGAAACTAAATGATAAAATAAAATAAACAGCAACTGGGATAATAGCAATAAATACTATGGCTTCACATTGCATGCACAAGGTAGTATCCAAAAGTAGGACTTCAGAACTCATACTAAAATAAATGCAGCATCTGTCTGTTATTCATTGAATGACTATAACTTCTGCTTTTTTTCCAGTCTGGCTTGGAATTATAGTAGGAAAGTTTATGAATAGCAGAAGGGTCCTGTTCTCAGGCTTGCCCAAGATCCAAAGCCTTTTTTCGTTTTTTGAATAATGATAAATATAGTATAGAAACCACAAACATAAAATTTAGCAATCAGAAACTAAAATGGTTTGACCAAGTCACTTTAATTTCCATAGATAATGCAGTTGGGAGGTTTCCCAGGCCTCTACCTAGAGCAGGGGTTCTTAACTTGAGGTTCACAGACCCTTTGAAGGTCCATGAATAGATTTCATCCATGAACTTGGATGAGAAAAAACACAACTATATCTTCTCTATTTTATTTTGAGCATTTAAATATATATTTTATGAGAAGGAGCACATGGGTCCAAGCACAAAAAATTAAGAATGGATGAGCTGGAAAGCAACCAATCCTGGTTAGTAGCTAAAGTAACAATTCTTACATGTAAGTGCTGAGTGTTGAATTTTGATAAAATGTTAGCCCAAGTTTGTAGAACATTTTGATGAAGAAACAGTTAAGTCTAATGTTAATTGCCAATTAAATAAGAAATGAATGACCACAGCCTGCATTTTTACTGGAAATTTGAGAGCATTTTTCAATCTCTGTCCTGTTTCTTATTACAAATATAATTCTTTTTGAGTCATAAAATTTGACCCTCTTGGTCAAACAGCTTAGACAACATCACATGCATGACTAATGGCAGAGTGAAACACCAAACTTCCCTTTGCCTGTTTTAATGCTTTTTCAACATATGCAGAAGTAGGAAAGAGGAAATGATAAAGTGTGAATGTCAGAGGTTCAGGGCCCTTGCCCACTACTGAAGGAAAGTGCTGAGTGACCTGTTTCTGAGTCAGCATTAAACAAAAAAAAAAAAGGCTGAATAAAAGTTAAGCTCCCCATTGTCACTCCCAATTCTGTCTCTGTAATGTGTGTTTCAATTCCCTGCCTCATGGTGAGGACCTGAATTGTATGTCAGTACTTATAGGCAAGGTAATTGCTTTTCTCTTCTGGATCTGTTGCCATCCTCTTTCATCATATCATTAACCAGTGAAGAAAACACCCATTAGAAACCTACTTAGTGTACTGTATTTGGCACCAAGAGCAGATCACTTCTTCTGTCACTGAGAGTCAGTCTGATATCATGGTTAAGACATGAAACTAGAAATCAGGATACTGAAAATTTAGGCAGAAAGCCAGCCATGCGGGCCAATTATTCAGCCCTAGGAAGAAGGAACTGGCAAGCCACTTGCGAGAAATACTGCCAAGAAAACTGCAGGAGGTAGTCCTTGGGGGTCAAAACTGATTTGAAGGCACAAACAGAGCCAGCAGAGTGGTAGATAAAGAGGAAATACAGAGGAAGTTCCTAACTTTCTATCCACATCCCATTTCTCCACTTTCATAAATAAAGACATAATAATATATTACTATTGTCAAATGGATTGGAGTCAGCATTTCAGATGCATTTGCAGAGGAAGTCTCTTCTTTGTAACAAAGATATGAAGGTTGTGGGAAAAGTCTCAGAGGTAGAAACACATAATATCATTAGTGGTAACCCATAATAGATAATAATTTAGCACATTCATATCCTTACAAAAACATTGGGATTTTGTTGGAATTGGGAACCCATGCATAATATAATTTGGTGGAGAAGAATGCAAATGGCAACATACAGTACAACCCATCCAGTTAAGAACAGTTTGCTGTAGCAGAAGCCCTTCCTTCCTTCTTTCCTTCCTTCCTTCCTTCCTTCCTTCCTTCCTTCCTTCCTTCCTTCCTTCCTTCCTTCCTTCCCTTTCTTTTCCTTTTTTAACTTTCCTTTGCTTTGCTTTCCTTTGCTTTGCTTTCCTTCCTTCCTTTCCTCCCTCCCTCCCTTCCAGCAGAAAAAATATTATTAATCCTCAATTTTATCTACTACATTAAAACTGTTATTAATGTATTAATATTAAGCATATAAATTATCTGCCATTTTTTTACCAGTTCTTAGTTAAGGTGATAAAATGTGAATGTATGTTTGCCTGCAACAGACAGAATATTCTGCCGTTTACTGTACAATCATTTTTCTACACCATCTAGTTTCCCACATTTCCATTAAATTCCAAGGAAACCTTAATTGAATATGTTACTTTTTTTGCTAAGTAAAACTCCTGCCTTTGAAAAATTGTTGGAGGTTTCTTCTTCCCTAGCAGAAATGTTAAAAAAAATCTTCCATCCAATTTCTCTGATGAATTAGGTGGAGATTAATTTCAAAAGGCCATTTGTGGCCAGCTCTACTTGTTATGCCTCTGTCATTTTCAATCTTAATGGATTTGAATGCTCACAAATCCCTCATTTAACCCAAGAAATTACATAAAACTGCCACATGGATCCTTAGGTGTGATATAGAAAGCTAGAAATGGAAAATTCAATTG
The DNA here is from genome assembly GCA_023053685.1 of Diadophis punctatus similis. Taxonomy (NCBI): domain Eukaryota; kingdom Metazoa; phylum Chordata; class Lepidosauria; order Squamata; family Dipsadidae; genus Diadophis; species Diadophis punctatus. Next base: position 49,237,081 of record JALIGW010000005.1, read on the forward strand.
TTATAATGATTTGACCACAATAACTCCAATTAAAGATGCTACTGATAGGCACAATCCTGTAAAAAGTAAAATTATCTGTTTTTTTTTAAATCATGACTTTTGGTTGCAAGCTCAACTATTAAATACTGTTAAAAATGTACTTATTCCTGCAATATAATTTTATGTCTCAGCTGGACATTTCATTCCAGAGTGGCTAAGGCAATATTAATGAATTGTGTAACCCTAATTGCCTTTAAGATAAGGCTGAACTAAATACCAGAAGAGTTGGTAATGAAGTGACTAACATTTATATCTCTTTTTGAATATGTTGATAATTTACCAAGTTTCTTTATTTCCTCCATAAATCATCAGCCTGATTATATTTGCTGGACTTCAGATTACTTTTGGGATTTTAATAACTTGTCTCCATGCTTGGAGTAAGGAAATAAAGGCATGTGTTCATATTAAAAGAAATGAATCATTTTAACCCAACTTCTGCTCTATTTTCAAGTGCTAAATTTGGTTATGTTGAAAAGCAGGGTCCAGAATATCATGAGCCAATCTCTGCTTCTGCCTGAGACTTTCCTTGGTTGTATATATCTGTTGGTGAACTCTACGATGTAGTAATCTGCACCTGAAAACAGAAAATAAAAAAATCTTATGCTTGCCCAAGTAACATGCCTACTCAAAGATTTCCAAAGAGTCTAGAAAAGGTAGTGCATACTATTCTAGAGCTTGATTCAAGTGAGCAGCCAACTCCCCCTAAGTCTTCTTAAGTTTCTGAACCAGATCAATTTTATTTTCGGTGTCTGAACAAATCGTTTGAATCAAGTGGCAAATCTGATTTGATTTGGTGGTAAAACAGGCTCAAACATAGCATCAAACCAAGACCAAGATGCTATGAAGCTGGGTCCTCAACATGCAGAGGTGATTTTAGAAAAGAGTGCAGTAAATATAGACAACAAATATTAGCTTGCTATTCAGAGCAGAAATGCAGGTTACTTACAACCATTTGTTAGGCAATATAGCTGCCAAGCTCATAGTCAGATCAGCACTATAAGTGTTTATCATTTTAGTACTCTAAGAAAAAAATCACCATTTATTAGTTCTTTGATATGCTCTTTAACCTAGTTTCCTAAACCACTTCTTTTATGGAGAGTAGAAGGTCTTAAGTTTCCTTCACTCTGAAAGCTGATGAATTCCCTGACCGACATGAAGATGTGGTTCCTGTCATGAAAAAGAGCAATTTTTCAGAGCATTTCAGGTTCCATTAGTATATAGATGCTAAAAAATTTATTTCCCAGAAAATAAAGATGTCTGTTTTTCTATCTTTTTAATCTGACACTTTGAGAATTACTTTGAAACTGTCTTGGCAGTGGTCTGGAACTTACATTAATATTAATGTAGTGTGCTTTATAATTCTCCCATCACCCTGCAGCTTCCCTGGCTGTCCATATTTTCCAATCTGAGCCCCACCAAAATTTGCCTCATGAGGACTTTCCTTGGGATTTAAGTTGCACGTAGGAATCTACAGAGGAGTGAGAAAGAAGACTCCGAGGCTTGAAGTTCCTCAAAGTTCAATTTTATTAGAGATGTCATATTGGCACATCTGGGAAAACCCGAATCTGAAAGCTTCCAGATTTTCCCCACCTAAAAGAAAGTTCAAGTCCCTGCCCAGCACCCACATGTCCATCACATGGTCCAATCAAGGCATCGTCCCAACTGGAGATGCCTCCCAGTCACACCCCTCTAGGTGCAGGGCAGAATGTCCTTGACTCTCAGAGAAAGGAATGTTATTATGACTATATATTGCTCCAGTTCCATACAATCTCCCCTCCCAGTTTCCCACAGCACTAAATGTGGCAGGCCTGAAGATCCAATGCCCAAGATGGCTTCCAGGCCTGACACAATGCTGATCCAGCTCTCGAAGAAATCCAGTTTGACACCCCTGTTCTAGAAGGAAAAGCAGAATACTTTTACACACATTGATTCACCACCTCAGAACTAAGTTCAAATCTTGAACCTAGGAAATTTTGTCCTAAATTATCTACTATTTTGAAATAAAAAGCAAAATAGTTGATATTTATTTTCCAATTGGTTGGAAAATATACAATAACCCAGATGATTGTTCATGAAATTATAGATCCGCCCAACCCTTGGGAGTAAAACTCAGACTGCTCCAAAAAGAGATAACTATGCATATTTGCAAATATTTTAAGGTATGTTCGTTACATACATGTATGCCTATTACAAGACTAATGTTTTAACTACAGTCTTTATTTATTTATTTGTTATACCATATGTAAATCAGAGGTGGGTTCCTGCCGGAGCTGCCCAGTGCGCAGCTCCAATAGGGAGCTGCCAATTGCGCAATTTGCGCGCGACCGCTCCGGAGCCCTGTCTGCTGGTCCACCACACGCGTCGCCATTTTTTCCGGTGATTTTGGGTCGATTTTGCTTCTGTGCATGCGCAGAAGCAAAATCGCGCTGAAATCTCTCTCTCACGTCCCCTCGTGAGATTTTGTGCAATTTTGCTTCCACGCATGCACAGAAGCAAAATCGCATGAGGGGGTGCCGTGCGTAGCGAGCGCACCCGTGCCCGAAGTGAGAGAACCCACAGCGCACCGGCACCGGTAACAGAGCAACCCGCCGCTGATGTAAATTCTATTTTTTTCATGCAGGAGCTCCAGGCAGAGTACAGAGTGCAAGTTGGTTGGTTGGATAAAGATGAACTGACTTAAAGTAAACCAATGAGGTTCTGTGGTTGAGGCAGTACTAAAACCTGGTCTTCCATTCCTAATCCAAATCCTAGCCACTGCAGCACAAATGGGTTTCCTCTTTACTACAGTACATATTCAGTAGCAGAATATAAACTTTTGTGTGTGAAATATCTCAGCTTTGATCAGGATAGGAGTCTGAAAAAATCACTGTAAATAATATCAAACCAAATTCCAAATGCTTAGTTTTCTCATGAAATTAAATTTGAATTCCAAATGTTTAATGTTTGGCTAAATTAAGCCCTAAATTAATTGCTTGAATTAGCCTCATAATGTTGACCATCATTTTCGCTGCACTCAAAGAAACGTTTTAATTTTACTTTTTCATTAGTCTATTGGTTCTGAGGTATAAAAAAAATCCTTCAGATTACCTCTAGATAGCAACGGAAATTTAACTGTACTTTCATTATTCACTGCTACTGTTCATGGTCTTTCTTAAAATATGTTCTTGATCTTATTTCATTATATTTTCACTGATTCCTTCCTTTGGTTGCTAAAATGTCCTTCAATACTTTACTTCAAAATCAGCGTAATTTACAGCTTTCCGAACTGGATTGCAAAAACCTAGATAACCTCCAGATGTCAGTAAAGAGTTTCTTATATCTCTCTACTTCCATCTAGCTATCCAGAGTTTTGCAGCCAACATCTGATAGCCCTATCATGAATTGCCATACATAGTTGTCTAAATCACCTTAAACTCACAACAATCTCTATGTATATTATGGTTCAATATTATTCTAGAAATTATTAAAGCTATGCTACATAAGTATCAAAGGCATTTTGGGAAAGAGTATCATGCCAGACAGACATTTGGACAACTTGACTTCAGATCACTAGTCCAACTCTTCATTAACAAAGTAACTATTAACCAGTGAACTGATCTTTTAAACAATGACCAATCAATCACACATCAAATTGGAGTCTTCCAGCCTAGTTGCCAAAACAAACTGGCTATGGAAACTAAGATTTCCTCCATAAACCATCATATTGTGCATTTGTACAATAACTTGGCCCTTGACTCCAGGAATTAATTGGTTTTTACAAAAAAACCATCCCCATGATTAATGTTTCCTTTCATCCAACACCTCCCACCTCCTTCCTTGTGTGTAAGTGTGTGTATGTGTGTGCGTATGTGTACCGCATACAGCAGCAGTTCCAACAGTAATTCCTCAGTAGTTCAAACTAAAGACTCTAAGAAACCAGCCAAGATGTCAGCCACAAACACAGATGCCATTCCTGGAAAAATACCTCCAGGCCTGGCAGCTGTACAGCAGACTAGAGTTCCCTCTGTGTGGCCACAGTTGTTGTTGGCTTCTCTTTGCCAGGGAGGAGGTAGAAAAGAAAGAACAGAAAAGAGAGCAGCATCCAGAGCATTGGCAAGAGCTCTCAGCAACACATATAGGACTGCTCTAAATTCTTTTTAATCCAGCTTCAACCTCATACGACCTCTCTTTTGAAATGCAAGACCTTAGTTGTATGCCTAAACTCCCTGATGGGAAGATTTTGAGTTGCAGAGAATATTTCTGCATGTTTTATGCATGCTTTAAAACAAGTTCAGTGACTAAATCTTGTGCATTGATGTTGCTGCGTTAAAAGTAGGGCATTTGTAGCTTTTTGAATGTTATGAACTACAACTTCTAGTACTCATGCAGTACAGCTGAGGGTGAGAGATGCCAAGAATAGTAGTTCAGCAATATCTGAAAGGCCACAGATTCTCCATCCATGTGCTAAATTGTCTTATTCGGCAACAGTGCCATTTGCTCCATGCTTTTAAATACTTGAAGGCATTTTCCTATAAAAGACATTGGCATACTCAGAAAGTTTTGTGCAGTCTTGTGTCAGAGTTACGCAATAAATCAGAAGCTTCAGAAGATAACTGCATTTTGCTGATTCAAATAACTTCTTTATAAGTAGAATAAAACATTAACAATACCACACTTTGTTTCAGATCACATGTTGAGATGTTTTCATACTGGAGTATAATGGTGGACAGAGTAAACCACGCCCTTCTTCTTGCTAAGTTTCTGGACATGCTCAAATAACACTTCAACCAGATTGGCTGACTCAATCACATGGCTCTCCCAGTCATGAATATTCCAACACTCCTCCCTTCATTACTGGGAGAGACATCAGACCTATTGGATTTAAACATTTCCTATAATGGACACCACCCAATGGTTTGGTCATCATGTCTGCTAAATTATCCTCTGAAGAACAATGATGTAAACTTATCAATTTTTCTTTTACAGCTTCCCTGACATTACAATACTTAATGTCCACATGTTTACTTCTGTTCTTCACTCTGTCACCTGTTGCCATTTTTATACAGGCAGCATTATCTTCATAAACAGTTACAGCTTCATTTACATTTACATTTAAATCTTGTAACAACTGTACATACCAAACTACTTCAGAACATAACTCAGACAATGCAATAAACTCTGCTTCTGCAGTTGAAATAGCAACCGTTGTTTGTTTTCTGGACTTCCAACCAATTAAAGCCCCTCCAAACATTATTACAATTCCAGAATTAGACTTTCTGGTTTTTACATCATTTGCATAATCACTATCAACGTAACATTTCAATTTTAATTCTTCAGTGACCTGTATTTGAAGACCCAAATTCACAGTTCCCTTCAAATACCTGAGAATTCTTTTCACACCCATCCAATGCAACTTTGTAGGTGTAGCAGTAAAGCGACTTAAGATGCTCACTGCACAAGCTATGTCTGGTCTGGACCACTGTGACAGATATAACAGACTCCCTATTGCAGAGTGATATATCTCCTGATCACAGGCTTCACTTTTGTCCTCACCCAAACTATTGTAAAAATCTGTGCTCATAGGTGTAGGAGCAATATTACAATCTTTCATGTTATATTTCTCTAATAATTGTTCAATTTTTCTCCTTTGACTGAGAATATAACCTTTTTCAGTTTTTTGTATCTCTACACCGAGATAATTCTTTATTTCTCCCAAATTCTTTAATTCAAATTTCTTTTCTAACTTATTAGCAAATTCTTTAACTTGTGATGCATCCTTTGCAATGAAACAAAGATCATCCACAAATGCTAATAGTAGACAATTCCCACCTTGTAACTTTCCAGTGTATATGCAACCATCAGCTTTGCAACTCTTGAACCCAAGACCTTTCAATGCAGTATCTAAACAGATATTCCAATTTCTGGCTGACTGCTTCAGCCCATAAATAGCCTTGTTCAATTTATACACCATGTTAGGCTTTTTATTTTCATACCCTGGCGCTTGAACCATATAAATTTCTTCCTCTAATTCAGCATTGAGGAATGCAGTGGTTATATCAAAATGCCAAATTCTATGCCTATATGCTGATGCTAATGCCAGTGCTAGTCTTATGCTCTCACCTTTTACAGTTGGCGCGAACACCTCATCATAGTGCACATTCTTTAATTGAGAAAAACCTTGTGCCACCAACCTTGCCTTATACTGTACTTCATTATTGGGTAATACCTTTTTCTTATATACCCACTTACATCCTACAGCTTTCGTACCCTGTGGCAAAGTCACAGATGTGAACACTTCATGATCTCCCATGGATTTCATCTCTTTATCCATGGCTTCCTTCCACTTTTCTTGTTCAACTTTTGCTAATGCCAATACTTCCTTATAGTTTCTTGGCTCATACCACACATTACACACTTTAACTTTACTGGCAGAATACCTGTCTGGCGGAACCCCTCTGTTCCTACGCTCTGACCTACGTGGCATTGCCTGTTCTTGTGTTTCAAGCTTTTCTGGCTTCATATCTTGTTCAGACTCTCCTCCCTGAACATTGACACCTTCAGTAAATGATTCACCATCATTACATGAGTTATTGTCACTAAGTGGATCACCGTCGCTAAGTGGATCACCGTCGCTAAGTGAGACATTTTCAGAATTTGCATCAATTCTGTTCCAATTTTGTTCTGCAAAACTAGCAGATCTTGAAATCACTATCCTTTTACTTCCATCGCTAAAGCGATACCCTTTTGAGCCTGGCTCATAGCCCACAAATCTGAGCTTTCTAGCCTTTTGTTGTCCCTTTCTTCTGATTGCCTTTGGAATATGTACCCATGCAGTACTTCCAAATATTTTTAAATGTGCTAGAGAAGGCTTTCTCCCATATAACATTGCATATGGAGTATTATTGATGGATGAACTCCACAGCCTATTTACTAAATAATTGGCAGTCAGTATGGCTTCACCCCAATATGACCTGCTCATACCAGAATCCTCCAGTAATGAGTCTTTCATTGTTTGCAAAACACCATTCCTCTTTTCAGCCACTCCGTTCTCTCCCGGTGTGTAAGGATTTGTGCGCCTGTGTCTTATTCCCAATTGTCTCAACCATTGTTGAAAATTTGTTGACATTAATTCAGAACCTCTGTCAGTTTGCAACTGACATACCTGTTGTTTGTACCTTCTCTCTACAAAGCTTAACCATTGCTTAAATTGCTGTAGCACCTCTGTTTTACTCTTAAGTAAGTAGCAAAACCCAAACCTGCTGTAGTCATCCACAATGACCAGCGCATACTTTGCTCCTCCCAAACTGGCTTGCATAGGCCCAATTAAATCAGCATGCACCAGTTCTAGAGCTTTTGTGGTTTGTCTTGTGCTAAACTTGCTAACTGGGAATGCTTTGGATTTCGATGCTTTGCATACTGCACAATCCAAATATGCCTTACATCCCTTCAAATCTAATCCTTCTGCAAATTCTTTCATTTGTTGAACAACCTTAAAATTAGCATGACCAAGTCGTCTGTGCAGAAGATGAACACATGAATTATGTTCTGCTACATTTTTAAATATCTGGGAACAATGTGGGACCTTTTGTCCCTGCAATACATAAAGATTATCCTCTTTTATGCCTTGTGCACAAACATTCCCATTTCTTTGGATGAGACACTTCCCATTAACAAATATGGTTTCATAACCTTGCTTGTCTAAACTAGACACACTTAACAAATTATGCTCCATTTCAGGTACACATAACACATCAGTAAACCTGGATTCCAAATATGGAATTTGCACATCGCCTCTTCCAATGATTTTAGCCTTTTGACCATTGGCTAAGGCCACTTCTTCATGGTTTCCTGGGAAAAACCTGGAAAATAAGTCAGAATTATTAACAATTGTTTGACTAGCCCCACTGTCAATCAACCATTTGTCTCTATTGTTATTATAACAAACTTTTGCAACTGCAATCTGTCCTTGCAAATAATGTCTCTTGTCTTGCATATTTCTTCTCTGTGCACAGCTTTTCTGCAGATGATTTGTCTCTCCACAAATGAAACATGCTTTTTTAACTTGCTTGAAGAATTGTTGCTGTGTAACTTGATCTCTCCTGCCTCTGCTCTCCTCTTGTCTGCAGACACCTTGGCTGTTGCTAGAGATAGGCAGCCTGTGGAAAATTTTGCTGGAGAGTTGCTGTAAGTTTCCACTGTACTCCTTGTTGGGCCCCCGCCTGTGGAATTTTCCATCAGCATGGCTGAAAAGCCTTTTCTCATATTCATTCAATAAACACGATTTCAAAGCCTCCAAATTCAAATCTGCTTCTGGCTTACTTTCAAAAATAGCTGATACAGTCTCCCAGCTTTGATCCAAACTATTTAACACTAATAAAACTTTCTGGGACTCTGGAAACTTTACTCCACGTTGCTCCAATTCTAGAAAATTAGACTGCATTTTCATTAAATGATCTTCCATAGAATCTCCTGGCTGCATAATGGCTCTGAAAAGCTTTCTCGAAAGTTGGACCACATTACACGCAGAAACATTGACATGTACTGCTTTCAATTTCTGCCATATTTCTTTTGCAGACTTTAATTCAGCTACATTTAAGAATTGATCATCCCCCAGACTTAAAAGAAGATAAGCCATAGCTTTGTCATGAGCCTTTTGATCTGCTGCTCCAAGCACTTGCGGGGGGTCTGCTACTATGTCCCATAATTCTTTTGCTTTCAAAAAACATTCCATTTTTGCAGCCCAAATTAAATAATTTTTCTTCCCCAATTTAGGTATTGGACTGTCTTTAAATTCCATAGCAGCAGCCATCCTGCTTTATTTTTCTTCTCTGCCTGTTCCTTTAACAACACAGACAGCTTCTTATCAGCTTTAAATTACAATGCAGTTTTTATTTTACTTCTTGAGCGATTCCTGGGCCCATAACCTGTCAGAGTTACGCAATAAATCAGAAGCTTCAGAAGATAACTGCATTTTGCTGATTCAAATAACTTCTTTATAAGTAGAATAAAACATTAACAATACCACACTTTGTTTCAGATCACATGTTGAGATGTTTTCATACTGGAGTATAATGGTGGACAGAGTAAACCACGCCCTTCTTCTTGCTAAGTTTCTGGACATGCTCAAATAACACTTCAGCCAGATTGGCTGACTCAATCACATGGCTCTCCCAGTCATGAATATTCCAACATCTTGCACATGTCAACAAAAGAGAGACAAAGGACGTGAAAGTTAAATTGTGTTATACATGATAGGAAAAAGCAGATGTTGCATTCACATTTACTATTAAAACAAGCATTTTCCCTATAAGGCTATTCTTGACATAATTCAAATAAGGCATCATTCATATTAATTATATTTTTTGTGGATGTTATTCTTTATGTTACACATATATTGTTTTATGTTTATTGTTTATATGTTTTATGTTATTTTAAAAATGTATTATTTTTCTATGTTCAGTTTGACAACTATTAGTTCTTCTTTTATTGATTTCCAACAATTGCCAAGCCTCTTCTCTAGAAAGAATTTAGTTCTAAATATAGTGATTTCTCTGCAAGAATTGTGCATTTGGAAGAGCATTTGCTGCTTTTTCATAATGAAATAAATGTCATTTTAGTGATTAAAATTGAATTCTCATACTAGAAACAGCCTAGGAAAGTTATAAAAATAACTTTTTATCAAAACTTTTTATAAGAATGGAGATAGGGAGAAATGGTTTTTCTCTGTTACGCTCTCAAGCCAATCCTTTATAGCTTTCAATAAGTCAGCCCCTTGACTTCAGATCCCAGCTGCCAGACACACATCGTGGTAGGCCAGTATTCTTTAGAGGTGTTGAATTAAAAATAATGAAAACTCATTGTAAGCAAGATTACAGATAGGGAAAGCTTGACACTGTTTGGGATATCGTATTCTCGCTCATCAAAAACAACGAAAAAGGAATTATGATCAGAGACAACACAAACAGGTACCTTCCTTCAGTTGACATTTATTTTTTAAAGTGCTGTAAGTATTGAATGATAAATATATTTCTATTACTAAGAAAAGTTGTCAAATACAGTTTTTGAAACTAAAAACATTCCGTTTGAAAATAAGATACACATCAAAGTTTCTGTAACATTAACAGCATCAATGTTTTTGTAACACCTTCAACTTGAAGTTAACTTTGTGAAAAGGTGATCAATCCTAAATATTCAGAAAGAAAAATCTAGTATTTAATGATGCAAAATGGCCATGCATTTTCTACTTGCATCCCTTTCAAATCGTTCAAAGCCATCTTACAAATTAGGGCAATATAACTGAGAACACATAAAAGAGTCGGAGTAGTCTTCCAACCTTCTTTCCAGAGCAGATGTGCTTTTCTTGCAAATAAGTATGCTACTACTACCCACTTTCTGCTGATGAGCATTCTGGTTCGCTGACAAGTTAAATCTCTACTGTCTCACCTTTCCTTTTGACATGAAGTGGCTGTTTGATGACATGGCACCTAAGTATTGCCATCACCCCAAAGGAGCTACTGAAGAATGAGAAAAATATATTTCTGAGGAAAAATTGAGCTCTTGAGGACTGGATAGAACTGTTTGAGAGATCTTGTTTCAGTAACTGTTTTGCAAGGGCATCGGTGGAAGGTTTTATTTCAGTGTTTCCCCAGTGTTTCTCTTACTGTGAATCCCATATCTTTGATGTTTTTTGGTGTTCAGTTGCAGATGGGTCCAGGAAGACTTTGCTGCATGTTGTTAAACCTCCTCCAGCAAGAGTGGTGCTATTTGTCTGGGGCAATCATTGCAAATCTAAAGGTTGGTGAAAGAATGCTCATATAGCCCACTCGAGCAAGATTTTGCTATTTTTAAGACTATGTATAGCAATAGCAATACCACTTAGACTTATATACCGCTTCATAGTGCTTTACAGCCCTCTCTAAGCGGTTTACAGAGTTCAGCATATTGCCCCCAACAATCTGGGTCCTCATTTTACCCACCTCAGAAGGATGGAAGGCTGAGTCAACCTTGAGCCGGTGAGATTTGAACAGCTGAACTGCTGAACTAGCAGTAGCCTGCAGTGCTGCATTTAACCACTGCACCAACTCGGCTCTGTATCTTGTCTGATTTGGACAATCATAGTGACAGTGTTAATTCCAACACATTGAGTATTGAGAATCTCAATATTTATACCAAATCTACTTTGAGAGGAGCAGCTCAAGATTTCCTGCCTTCTTTTAAACTTATTTAAACCTATTTTCATCCAAGTGTTTTAGAACCTACAGAACCTATAAAGCAGATCATATTGGCTTTGTCCTGGATGGAACTCTGCCTGACAAATGTAGGCTCTTGCAATCAATAACTCTATAGAGACAAGGACAAGATTAGGATGGTTAACTCACAAAGGCAGAGATAGATGGGCAAAGGTAGTGGGGCTAACTAGCCATGCCGTCTACCGCTCCGATAGAAATGGCAACTCCGGTAAGAGCAAAGGAGGAGGACTTTGTATTTACATACACAGTGACTGGTGTGCTAACAGCAGAGTAATAAATGCATACCCCAGATGTGGAATTAATGACTCTCATATGTAGGCCATTTTATCTGCCTAGAGAAATCACTGTGATAATTATTATCGCTGTTTATATTCCACCTGATGCTAACATTAGCATGGTGCTCTCTAAGCTATATGATGTCATCTCAAGGCAGCAGCAAACTCATCCTGAGGGTGCTTTTGTCATGGCTGGGGACTTTAACCAAGCCTGTCTAAAGACTGTTCTCCCTAATTGGTGCAGTATGTGCAGTGCCCAACCAGAGGGAAGAACACTTTAGACCGTATGTACGCAAACTTAAAACAGGCATACAGAGCAATTCCCCTCCCCCACCTGGGCATGTCTGACCATCTCTCTCTGCTGTTATTAATATTGTGTGTGACCAGCCATACGCTAAATAAATAAATCTGCTGTTATGCCCAAAGTATGTCCCTCTTAGGAAAAGAACACAGCCAGTCATGAAAACTGTTAAAATCTGGCCGGAGGGTGCACTTAGTCAGTTGCAGGACTGCTTTGAAACCACTGAGTGGAGCATATTTGAACCTCTAGAACAGCATGAATACACCAACACTGTACTCTCATATATCAAAACGTGCACTGATAATATAACAGTGGACAAGTGCATCAAAGTCTACGGGAAATGTAAACTGTGGATGCAGAAGTGGGTTTCAGCAGGTTCTGGCCAGTTCTGGAGTTCTGCAGGTAGCAGATATTTTGAGTAGTTTGGAGAACCGGTAAATACCACCTCTGACTGGCCCCACCCCCATCTATTCTCTGCCTCCCGAGTCCCAGCTGATCGGGAGGAAATGGGGATTTTGCAGTAACCTTCCCCTGCCACGCCCACCAAGCCAGACCATGCCCACCAAGCTACGCCCACAGAACTGGTAGTAAAACAATTTGAATCCCACCACTGCCTAGATGTCAGCAGAGGTAAGGATACTTCTGAGAGCCCGGAATTCAGCCTTTAAGGCAGGGGACAATGAGTCCAGGGCAAATCTACAGAGAGGCATCAAGGTAGCTAAATAAAAATATAAACAAAAGGTCGAGAACCATCTAGCAGACAACAACCCGAGGCAGTTGTGGCAGGGACTGCAGCACCTATCCAATTATAAGGGCAATATGATGAAGACAGTAAACTACGATGCCTTGTTGGTAGAGGAGTTGAACACCTTCTTTGCCCACAACGAGGTCAAGAGACTTGACCCTGTAGCCCCAGCCCGACAGCCCTCCAACTCCTAGCCACTCACCCTGCATGAACACCAATTGAGAGCTGTATTGAAGGCCGTAAATTCCAATAAAGCTGTAGGTCCAGATGGGGTGCTGGGAATAGTGGTAAAAACCTGTGCTGACAAGGATTTTTAACATCTCCCTGCAAACGGCCAGTGTTCCATCATGTCTGAAAGCAGCCACTATCATTCCAGTCCCAAAGAAAACATTGTAGTGAGTCGTCTAGAGAAACGTGGGAACTACGTCAGAATGCATTTCATAAACTACAGCTTGGCTTTTAACACCATTTTGCCGGGCATCCTCATTGAAAAGTTGACTGACTTGAATTTCCCCTCTCTCACCTGTGATTGGATTAAAGACTTTCTGACGGACCGACCACAAACAGTGAAGGCTGGGTCTTTCACATCCTCCACCCTGAAGCTCAGCACTGGCTCTCCCCAGGGTTGTGTGCTCAGTCCCTACCTGTACTCGTTGTACACATACAACTGCATATCTTCTGATCCATATAACGTGATAATAAAGTTTGCAGATTATACCACCATACTGGGTCTTATTACAGGAGGAGATGAATTAGCATACAGGGAAGAAGTCCAGAAGTTATCCACTTGGTGCTTAGAAAACAACTTGCATCTAAACACCAGCAAGACAAAGGAGATGGTGCTAGACTTCTGGAAGCAGAGAGAGGAACCTGCCCCATTCTACATCAAGGGGGGCTGTGTGGAGAGGGTCTCTTCTCAGGGTCTTCTCCATCAGTTGAAATTCCTTGACTGATGGGATCTGTAGCATGCCCCTTCTGCTGGCACAGGTGGGGGGTCTAGTCCCTTTGGGGTGAGACAATTTCTCAGAATTATTATTATTATTATTATTATTATTATTATTATTATTATTATTATTATTATTATTATTATTATTATTATTATTATTATTATTATAGCATATAATAGCATAACAAACAAGGTAAGCCAATGGACATAACCAGTATGCATGTAAAAGAGGGAGAGACAGATAAAGAGATGCTTCATGTAATTTTTCCTAGAATCTTCCAATATTTGGTCTTTTTTCGGGAGGAATTTTGTATAACCTCGTTCATTTGTGCTACATGGATTCCTCCCCCCATTTTTTTTGTGTCTGCTGTCTAAAAGCATGATTTGCATTGGCACTTTACAATAATTGGTTTCTAAATAATATCAGGAGCATCTCAAAGAAATAACCTAAGGCTATAATTTGGTGCAGGATTTGTAGAGCCATTTATAAATTGCTTCTACATCAATCCCCTGACAAGCAGCACTGTTTTGTATGCAAAAGGAAGCTATGCCTGTTTCATATACCAGATGTATCTAAGTTATGTTTCAGTTGTGGATAAAACAAGGTGCCTCAGCCTCTTTGTTTATAGCCCTGAAGGCCAACAATGTGGAATTTATCAGATAATTGCATGACATAAAAAGTAGCTATTGCCTGTATTTTGTTCCCTGTTGACAAAAGTCAGTTATAATTGCTGTCTTCCACTTTCAACAGATAGCCTATGCAAGTGCCAGGGTCATTTCCGGGAAGTGACGCGCACGCAAAATGTGCACTTCTGTCAGTGGGGAAGGTAAGTAGAACTCACCCCTGATTAAATTACATAAAATTATCTGACTCTCATTACCGTTATTCACATCTGATAGTTGATTTAACTTAACAGATTACTGATTTAGTTCAAATCAGATTCTTAGTTTTAAATGATAAAAATGTGTGCAGAATCAAGTCATTAAACTGATTCAAAGGCACTGAGACCAGTTCAGTCCCCATAATTATACCTGGTGTACACATATTATTACTACTCTCTAGTTTGATAGATAGGTAGAGATGTTAATGATTCTTTATTTGTGCCAGGACAAGACACTGTATGTGTGCAATGGTATCTGGGAATGTCCTTGGGAGACAAGGAAAGAGCTAAAGCCAGGGGGATAGTGGGACTCCCACAGAAGGAATGTGGACATAGCAAATGTCTTAGAAGGGACCTTACCTAATTTCTTGGGCATAAGGGCAACAAGGGAGAAATATACTTTCAGATATGCAAGGTTGATACCAGACTTGCTAGGTACTACAAAGGAAACACAACCAGATGAACTAATTCTACTTTATTGTAAAGTTAAATAACAGAATCTTACAAAACTGAAAGTACACTTCTCCCCCATTTCCTTCATTTTTATATTTTTAAATTGATGTCTTTACAGTATTAACCTTGGTTTCAGAGCATTGTTTCTTTATCCTATAGTGTCTAAGGGAACATATTTAGAGGATTTCAGGTTGGGGAAGTACTCTAATATCTTCCTTCCTTCCTTCCTTCCTTCCTTCCTTCCTTCCTTCCTTCTTTGTAGTGGCTAATAAAATAACAGAATCGTTTTGTTAACCTAAGAAGGAGCACATTCTTGCTGAATAGTTATCTAATCCAAGTTTCTTGTTGGGTTTTCCCCCTTTCTTTCTTTTCCCAAATATCTGAAACTGCACATCTAAAACATGCCATTTTATTCTCTATACCAGGATGGTGCTTCCTCTCACCAGGGATCTCCTGCTTTGAAAATAAAGATGAAATAGACACCTGCAGATTTCTCTGCAAAAGCTTAGCTCTCACTGGTAGGGCTTCAAAACACACCCATGGAAAAACTGAGACAGAAGAATATTATTCAACAGCAAAAATGAGAAGAGAGACAAATTCCAGATGGTTATGTTCCAGATGTAAGAAGGGTTTAGGGAGAAAATGTATTACAGTTTTTCATTTGGAAATGCCTTGTTTTTCTTTTTCCAATTTCCTTAGCTTGTTTGTCCTTATTAAATATTTTCTTGGTGATGGTTAGAATGTTGTGTAATGCGGCTTGGCTTAAGAATGAGATTCAAGGCAGACATAAAAATCTCATCTCAGGCTAAGGAGAGTGGTCTGTTATGTGCTAGGCCATAATGTTCCAACCCATACAACAGCACATTCACTTTAGGAAAGAATTATATTTGTTCCAGAATCTTTAATTCAATAAAGACTGCAAGTGATAGACCCCAAATATATCATGCACATTCTTGTCCTGTCCCTCCCATTTTATTTCCCTAACTTATTTAAACAAAATAAACCCAGTAATTCATCTCCTAAACTTTTCATTCAGCCTTGGAAATCATGTTCAGGAGGGAGCATTGGTACTCTGAATCTCAGTTGGGGCAATGCATCAGATCAGACTGCTTCCACATTAGAGGTGGGTTCCTACCAGTTTGGACCAGTTCTATAGAACCGGTTAGTAACTTGGCGGCCTGGGTCGCTGGAACCGGCAGCAACCCAGGCCTGCCACGCCCCCAAGCTGGTTCTCTTGGCAATGCCTATGGTGCCACCATCTTGTTTTTTGCTTCTGCGCATGCACAGCTTTTTTTAGTACTGCGCATGCACCCGCACGCACGGCGCGTCCCTGAGCAAACTGGCAGTAGCAGAATCCGGAACCCACCCCTGGCCTGGACTAAACAGATCATTACTGAAAGCTCTGAATCGGACTGCAAAATAGATTGGGTGATCTTTGCATACCATATTCCTATACACTCCTATCCATGTTTTTGATAATTAATGCTAAAGATTATTCTATCAGAGCAAAAGAGGTCAAGCGAGATAGAGAATCTTAGGAAGAAACTGCCAATCCCAAAGGCCTTCCAAGGGCCATGTTGATAGCAGTAGGGACAGGTTTTCCCCAGATGTTTCCTTGCTGGTACTAACAGAAGGGGAGATATATTCCCCATGTCCATGGCTAGCATAATTTTCGCTCATTCTCATTATCCATTTAGAAAATGGGTGATTCTTGGTTTCACCACAGTTTTTCCCTGTTTCCTCTGTGTATGTTTCCTTTTCAGCTTTAGCGAGCAAATTAAATTCTAATAACAAGGAGTCAGAACACCAACAAGGTGGCAGGGAGTCAGAAGACCAGTGAAAATATTGTAGAATGAAAGGCAGGCATACATACACAACAATTGGCTACCTCATAATTTTTTAAATGCAAAAATACCAGAGTTTATCAATAAGAATTCATAGATCGTTGGTATAATTTTCTTCACATCAATAAACAACTGGATTTTTCTTGCTAAATGGCTCGGGGCTCCTGCTTTTATTAGGGCATCGGTCGGAACCTTGACAGTAGAAGTCATTGCCATTACCTTATTTATGAATGTTTATTTTTTAACTTTCCAGTCTACCCTACAATCTTGATATTTTTTTGGTAGTAGTCTATCCAAGTATCAGTGAGGTCCAATCCTACTCAGTTTCTTTAGATCAGCCAAGCTTGGTTATATTTTGTTTTATTTTAGATTATAATTCCCAATATAGAACAAACCTAGAGGGCATCCTGATTTTACTACTGTGGCTGGAATTTATCATCCAACACATCTGGGGGACATAAGGTTGGAGGTGGATGATCTAAGCATTATTTAAGAGCAGAATCAAAACAATTTTTTTCATTTTGTATGCAAGGACAAATTATTTAATTAGAAAGGAAAGGTTGGAGCCTGCTGCTGTCTGAAGACAATAGAACTGAAGTTGGATGGATATATATATTTGGGTACACCAGGATAACACGACAGAAAAACATATATAACCCTTTCCTGGTGAAAGAGCTGATTGGGAACAGAACCTATGGCCTAATGGATAAGTTGCTGCACTGCAAGGCAGCCGGCCCGGGTTCAAATCCCAGTAAGGGGTATGGCTATCTGACGAGAGCAAAATAAGCTCGAAATAGATCTATAATAGTCTCCCTTTATTTTCATTTATCAGCAAAAATCCTACATGTGTGTGTGTGTGTGTGTGTGTGTGTGTGTGTGTGTGTGTGTGTATGTGTGTGTGTATATATATATGTATATATGTGTGTGTGTATATATATATATATATGTATGTATGTATGTATGTATGTATGTATGGTCTTTTCTAAGAAATGGGGAGGATTACTTTCAATCTAATTTAAAACCTCCCATTTAAAAGTCATTTTAAAAACCTTTATATTTCATTAATTCAAGATGGAACATCATAAGTTCACATCTTTGAGAAGCTCAGATCACATATACTGAGGAGATATTTCTATTTCATGTTTCAATCTGTAAATATGGAATTTGGTTCTCAAAAATATTTAGCACCCGCAACTAAGAATCATTAGAATATTCAAGCTTATATTTGCCCAGTGTCAAAAATCTGGTTCCAAGAAACCACAGGACTACTTGTGAATTCCCACAGTCTTTCTGAACCATATGATCCTAATTTTGTTACTATAATGGGAATTAAATAACTTTGAAAGTCTATCCTTCATTATATATACATGATTAAATTGAGCTTATAAATGAACATAGAATAACAATGTTGGAAGGGACATTGGAGATCTACTAGTCCAACCCACTGCTCAAGAAGGAGACCCTTTACCATTTCAGACAAATCGCTGTCCTACAGTGGAGGAGCACCCACAACTTCTGAAGGCAAGGCATTCCATTTGTTTATTGTTCTCATTGTCAGGAAATCTCTCCTCAGTTCTAGGTTGCTTCTCTCCTTGGTTAGTTTCTAACCATTGTTTCTTGTCTTCTGTGCTTTGAAAAATAGGTTAATCCCCCTCTTCTTTATGGCAGACCCTCAAATATTGGAACACTTTTATCATGTCACCCCCTAGTCTGCCTTTTCACTAGACTATACATACCCAATTCCTGCAACTCGTCTTCATATATTTTAGCCTCCAGCCCCCTAATCATCTTTGTTGCTCTTCTCTGCACTCTTCCCAGAATCTCAACATATTTTTTATATTGGGATATCCAAAACTGGATGCATTGTTCCAAGTGTGGTCTTACCAAGAGACCTTATTAAGTGGTAATAACACTTCACGTGATCTTGATTCTATCCCTCTGTTAATACAATCTAGGATTGCATTGGCTTTTTTGGGGGGTGGCTGCAGCACACTGCTGATCATGTTTAAGTGATTAACCACTAGGACTTCAAGATCCCTCTTGCAGTTACTGCTATTGAGCCATGTTTCACCTAATCTATACCGGTACATTTGTTTTTGTTTTTCTTGCCTAAGTATAAAACCTTACTTTTCTCTACATTAAATTTCATTTTCTTACATAGGACCCAGTGTTCAAGTCTGTCAAGATCCATCTGTATCTTGAGGCTATCTTCTTGGGTGTTGGCTATTCCTGCAAGCTTGGTGTCATCTGAAATTTGATGAGTTTCATCATCTATTCTTTCATCTAGATCAGAGGTCTTCAAACTTGGCAACTTTAAGACTTGTGAACTTCCACTCCCAGAATTCTCCAGCCAGCATGCTTACTTCCCCCCATGTAGAGGGAAGGACTGCACATTGAATGAGGTTTGTCAGCCAATTATAAATCTATATGGTGGTGATGCCATCTATCCCACTTTTTTCTAGCTTACCAAGAAATAGGTTGTGGTCCACTTTTTCAAATGTCTTGCTGAAATCCAAGTATACTACGTCCACAGCAGTTCGCTGGTCCACTAATTCAGTCATTTATCAAAGAATGAAATAAGATTTGTTTGGCATGATCTATTTTTGACAAACTCATGTTGGTTTCTGGTTATCTCCCACTTAATGCAGAGTTTGTATCCCAGTTGATGTCAGGGTAGTTAAAGTCCCCCTCCTTACTACTGTTGTGTTTCCTATATATATTTGTTAACTGATTAGCAAAAAGTACATCTATTTCTTCTGCTTGGTTGGATAGCCTATAGCCGTGATGGCGAACCTATGGCATGGGTGCCACAAGTGGCACGCGGAGCCATATCTGTGGGCACGCGAGCTCAGGTCCGGCGTGCATGTGTGCACCAGCCGGTTGATTTTCGGGCCTTCTGGGCCCCCTAGGAGTCAGGAAACAGGCTGTTTCCAGCCTCCAGAGGGGGTGGGGAAGGCCATTTTTGCCCTTCCCAGGCTCCTAGAAAGGCTCTGGAACCTGGGGAGAGTGAAAAATGGGCGTGCCATTGCATGCTGGGAGCAGGGGGGGGTCATGCGTGCATGTGCGGGGGTGCATGGAATTATGAGTGTGGGCACGCACACACATGATCCCCCGCATTCCCCCCCCCTTTGGCACGCGAACCAAAAAAGGTTTGCCATCACTGGCCTATAGTATACAACTATGGCAATGTCATTCTTTTTTCCTTTTATATT
The DNA here is from genome assembly GCA_023053685.1 of Diadophis punctatus similis. Lineage (NCBI taxonomy): Eukaryota > Metazoa > Chordata > Lepidosauria > Squamata > Dipsadidae > Diadophis > Diadophis punctatus. The sequence continues at coordinate 49,257,005 of JALIGW010000005.1, forward strand.
AAGCCATATGCATTCATCCTTGATTTTATGCATTTTATGTAGAGATGTAGTTATCTCTTACATATAATGGAACTCCACCTCCTCTTTTGTTAGGTCTATTTCTTTTAAAAGATTTATATCCTTCCATTGGCACATTCCAGTCATGAGTTCCACCCCACCAAGTTTCAGTAATGGCAACTAGATCATACTTGACCTTGGGTATTAGTACTTCACGTTCACCCTGTTTATTCCCCAGGCTTTGTGCGTTGTTATATAGGCATCTAAGTCCTTTATGGCTGACCATGAGTATGCTTTCTACATCTCCTACTTTGTATATGAGGTTTTCTTCATTTCCATCACCTCTACCTTGTTATTGGATTAGTTGTTTTGGGAATTATGCTTGAGATTAGATCCTAAAGATCCTAATGATTGGTCAACCTTCCTGAAACAATTACTTGAAACATTGAAACTATTACTTTCATATTAGAACCATGATTCATTCTGGACAAAATTCAAGATAAGGGATGAGAGAAGACACTGAATTGTTGACTTTTTCATCAAAAAGTTGAGTAAACCCACATTTGTGTTCAAAATGAATTATTTTGACCCCAAATGTTTGTGCAGCTGCAGTAATTACACAACTGGAAACCAGCCACTTCTCTAAGAAGAATTCATTGAGAAACATCTTGGAATATTTTCTACTGAAATCAGGACCTCTAAAGTACATATCAATCAAGATGCAGAACCCCCAGGTATATAAGTTTGCTTAGATTTCAGTATATAACCACCAGGACAGTTCATTGTTAAAAAACAATTCATTATTCCCTTATGTGAAGAGCAGAGAGCTCTGACAGTGTGGGAAATAATAGTTTCTGCAGCTGTAAGATTGTCCCCAAGGGCTTTTTCAATCTGTGTGGCTGATTGTTTTTTAACAATATGTGATGGTAGATGCTAGTCTACCAGCAACAAAAATCTGATTTGACACTTTGCAAAGCGCAATCTGTGTGTAAGGGTGAACTTGCTAACACTGTTCACAACTGCTGCCTTATTGCCCTCCATAGGATTGCTACTCAGGGAGGTGCCCTGCAATTGAGAATCTTGACTAAGATCCAAGAACCATAGTGCCTGTATGCTGGGGGGGGGGGGGGGAAGAATCTCATTCTTATATTGTATTCAATCTTTACAACATGTTATTCATTTATGGCTGTTTTCTTAAACATCACATACCATTTCATTGCAACCTTCCCATTTATGCACCCATCTATTTGCTGCTGCATATCAGTGGTGGGCTGCTGCTGGTTCGGACTGGTTCGCCCGTACCGGTGGTGGAAATTTGCCACCGCTCGCGGAACTGGTAGCGATGGCTGACTGGCCATGCCCTGGAACCGGTTCTCCGGTCACCGCTCCTTGAAAGTGGCTGGCAAAGAACCCTCTGCGCACTTCCAATGCGATGAGAACTGGTAAGGAAGGTAAATAGAACCCACCCCTGCTGCATATTATGCATACTGTATTTTTCAGACTATAAGACACACCTTAGTTTTGCGGGAGGAAAATAGGGAAAAAATAATCTGCCTACCAGGTATTCATCTGGCTAGTCCTTAGTCTGGTCAGCTTCAGCACATTAGTTTGCTGGTTTTGAGCTCATGTGCTTGCTTTTTATCCCCTGGTTGGGGATAAAAAACAGTTTCTAAAACACTTCACTTCTCCCTCTCTTCAGAGAGAGAAACAATGAGAAAAGCAGGCAAAGGGAAGATTTCTTCGCTAGCAAAGCACAGAAGATCGCTTCACTCGTTAGCACCTCGTTAGGGCTGAAAAAAGGCTCAGCTGATTGTCGGAGGGAGCAGCAATGAAAAAAGCAGGCAAAGGGAAGATCGCTTAGCTAGCAAAGCACAGAAGATTGCGTTAGCACTTCGTTAGGGCTGAAAAAAAGCTTAGTAAAAGCTACATTTGGAGTATAAGATGCACCCAAATTTTCAGCCTCTTTTAGGGGGAGAAAGGTGCATCTTATACTCCGAAAAATACGGTAAATTAATTACACAGGTCTTCTTCATGCTCAGAATATGTCCAACCCAGAAAATGAGCATCTCCAAGACAATGGAAAAAATGGTTTGCCACAAATTGACCTCAAAAAGCTGGACAGAATCAGAGGTCACAATACAGTAACTTGGAAAGTACATGCATATGACATTAAATATTACATATTGTTTTTGTAGTAACCTGATTATTAAATTTAATTGGAGAATGAAATATTTTGTGGGAATTATTGCAGTTATCATACTATATAATTTAATATGAAATATGTGTTCCTAATTTTGTCCAATTTTTTGAACTTGGATTGAAAAGTACATGCTTTTCCTATTTGACTACAGTGTCTTTTGGCTTGATTCCATGTTCATTGCAAGGCTGTCCAAAGATCATAAGATGTTTTAGATCTTCTTTTACCAAAAGGAGAGACAAAGATCCAACTTTAGAAAGAGAGGTCCAATTTCTTAAATCCCATTATAGCTGCCAAAGAGAGTTCCATATCTTTTGCTTTTCCATAGGACCCATAGCATTCCATTCCTCCAAAACACCATCAGACTATGGCATAAATAATTATACTCTTATTTCATTGCAACCAGTAATATGCAAATCATAAAAATAAAAGGTGCATGAAAAGAAAGAAAAAAGAGAAAGAAAAATGCAATTACTTCTCTTTACTCTGATAGGGCTTTGCAAGCTAGTATTTCTGCCTTCAGATCTCTGCATACTTGGAAAATATCAACTTTATTAAAGCAAGTGGTTGTTAGTAAAATAAAATAATGGACAAAAGTCCCAAACAACATTTGAATTTGATGAGAAGGATTACTGATACTTCTATCATCTTAGATTCCCAATGGATAATAGTATTGATTATTACTATTAATACATATTAAAATATATGTATTGATTTCAGTCTAGTTATACTACCTGGAAAATATACGTGCACATACCTGATGTGCATTCTCATATTATCATATGCATCATGTTACCTAGTTAAATAATGAAACATCTGCAAAAACAAACAAACAAGAGAGAGAGCACCAAGGATTCTTATAATTCTAAATGCATTTTATCTATGTCTGTCTATCTATTTATCAAATTTTAGATCTGCACATGTCACAAACAAATGACTCTGTGCAGCGTATAGCAATTATTGGCTCTTAAAACTGGCCAATCAGTTAATATCTAATACTGACATTAGACTTACTGTCAACTACTAAGAAACAAATCTTTTGCAGGAAGTAGCTGAACTACAAAAGCAGAATTCTATAAATTGGGTAGGCATTTTTCCTTTACAAGCCCTTTCCGTACTAAATGTACAAAAGTAATGTCAGGCACAAAAGACCAGGTCCACATATGAAGCTTCAATTGAGCTGAGTTATTGCTAAAAGCCTATGCACAGGAATTTTCTCAACTATCGGTCAGAGTTAGATAAGAATCAATGGCACTCAGTGGAGGGGAGGGACACTTGTTTCATTTGTGACTACACAGGGATTCTAGGCTGATCCCTCTTTTCACTCCACTCTCAGGTTTTTTTCTTATGCATCATTTGTGAAAGATGTATCTAAGCAATAATAATCGACCTCTTGTAGTATGCTATCTCAGTTGCATGACTTCTATAACGATAACTGAATGTCCATATTTGGAATTGCTTTTCTTTATCTCATTTATCTGATTGTTAATACAGTAGTCCTCAACTTAGAAGAAGTCATTTACTACCCATTTGAAATTATGATAGACCCAACCCCCAAAATATATTTATTACCCAGTTTCAAAGTAATCACTACTACAGCACCACCATGGTCATTCACCCTTACAACTGACCACAGAGACGCTGCAGCATGCACCCTGCCTATTCCCTCCTGATACACCCCATTTAATGACTGCATGTTTGTTTAAAATTTGCAATGGGAAGAGAAGGATGGGTGGTCTCTAAATGATGTGGGTCATTTAACAGTTATCCCAATGTCTGACCATAATGGGCAGGCTACATTATAATCATCGAGAACTACCTGTAACACCCTATAAAAATATATATTCAGGAGAGACTAATTCACACATAAATATGTAAGACTTTACCCTAAACGTTCTTGTTAGAAGGAAAATCACCTTAATTTTTTTTGAACTGTGGGTTGTCTTTATTACGCATAAAAATTAAGTCTTTTAAAGATATTTTTGCATATTTATTTAGCCACATTGTTTGTTCTTCTGCAGAAAAGTGGAAAATAATAAATTGGAACCCTTGCTTTCTCCTTTAAAAATGATTTAAATCTATTTGCAACAACTGAAGTACTGGTTGCAACACAATAATTATCCTATTAAAATTCCTACTGAGTTTATCATATTTGTGGCAATGGCTCACATTGATTTGGATTCTTTCAGTTCCTTACACTGAATAACATATTTTCTGTCACAATTCTGGCAGCACCGAGTACTAGTGTTTAGAAAGTGTTTTCTCGACAGATGTCCAAATAGGCTACCATCTCATCTTCCAAATAACATCAAATGTATTTAGATCTAGAATATTGTATCATTATTCTTTTGTTCCTGTCATGGTTGCTAATGTTTATCTGAATTATAGTAGTCTTGTAGATTACTCAACAGAAGATCTTCAATGGACCGATTCTTCAACACATTTTTAGCACCAGGCTGAACTATTTTGGTGAAGATATCATGAATCCTGCACACCTTTCAAATGTGCTTTCTTCATAAAAGAGAATGACTCTTTGGAGAATAGGACTGTTTATCACCAGAGTTGGCTTGGGTTTTTTTTTCTTGGCTTAGAGATGAAATGATACAAAATGTAATGTGTAAAAAGTCATCTTCTTAAAGCAAAGTTCTGAAGGAACAAAACAGAAATTTCTAAAGTGGTCAGAATTTAAAACTAACTAGTAAAAATATATATTCCAGTGATGATTCAAAAATTCAAATCGGGCTGTTTATCACCAGAGTTAGCTTGGTTTTTTTTTTCTTGGTTTAGAGATGAAATGATACAAAATGTAATGTGTAAAAAGCCATCTTCTTAAAGCAAAGTTCTGAAGGAACAAAACAGAAATTTCTAAAGTGGCCAGAATTTAAAACTAACTAGTAAAAATATATATTCCAGTGATGATTCAAAAATTCAAATCGGGCATTCTCAGCTTTCCCAAGTATGAAATTTAGGTTTTATACAAACAGGAGGGGGGAACCTTGCTGCATTTTTTTCAAATTATAGCACAGCGCAAATCAAATAATCTGAAATATTGATCACGGTCAAAAGAGGTTATACATGGAAAAAGAATGGAAGAGAAGGGAAGGGAAGGGATGGGAAGGGAAGGGAAGGGAAGGGAAGGGAAGGGAAGGGAAGGGAAGGAAAGGAAAGGAAAGGAAAGGAAAGGAAAAGTCCAGTTATTTATTTTCATATTTAGCTTACACATTCTTAGCAAACCAGGATATACTGTAGCAGTTTAGTGATGCATTGGAACATCAGAACCACAAACCAAGGCAAAATTGATGTTTTCAGAGTAGACAAGTATGAATACTGATATTATGGCAAATTGAAATAAACTGGAATTAATCATTTCACATCACTGGAATTCCAAATCTTCCATTGCAGATAAGAAAGCTGGTTTGGTCAAATGGTTGAGGCACCAGGCTATAAACCAGGAGACTGTGAGTTCCAAATCCACTTTTGGGGATTAGGCATGAGACCTAGCTTTGGGCCAGCCACCTTTTCTCAGCCCAGCCCACCTCACAGGGTTGTTTATTGTAAAGAGAAAGGAGGATGAAGAAGTATTCACCACCTTGAGCTATTTATAAAAAAAAGGTGGGATAAAAATAAAATCATAAAAATCATAAAAGAACAGGAGTAGCTATCATTATTAACAAAAAGTGTCAATTTCAGTCAATACTGCCCAAAATTACAGAATGATCTCAGATTGGATCCGAGGCAAGCTAGTCAATAATATTGTGATCCAAGTGTGTCCACCGCCCACTGATACAGAGAAGTTGAATATCTGTAGTTCTATAACAACTTGAAGCCCCTTGTCAACACAGTGCTGCTAAAGACATTATACTAATTACAAGAGACTGAAATGCTAAAAGTGAAAGTAAAATAGCATCTGGAATAACAAGAAAATCTGGCTTTGGTGCAAAAAACTATGTCAGAAACAGTCTGCCAAAAAAAGTTCAATGTTTATAGCAAATGCCTTCTTCCAACACCTTAAAAGAAGTCTCTACTTATTGACAGAACTAAGTGGACAAAACTGAAATCAAGCTACTATATATTCTGCAAGTTATAGTTTCATACCATCAGCAAAAACAAGATTTGTTGCTCAGATCATGAAGCCTTTCTTATAAAATTACAATTTAAATAAAATTTATAGACACATCAAACTAACCAGATACAACTTCAGCAACATTTCATTATGTAACAAAGGTAAAGGATAGATTTAAAGGATTACAGACAATAAATCAAATGCCTGAAGAATTCCGGAATGAAATTTGTAACATCATTAAAAAGTGAATCAAACAGCTCATTTCACTCAATGGATTGAAGACCTGATTGCACTTGCCAACTATGACTGGGTTGCCTATAAACATACTTTGCATGGACAAATATAATGAAGTACGTACTCATTTATACAAAATACAGTAGATTAAAATATATGATGGGTACATAAGCGCATTAGAAATACATACATATATACAAGGTCTGTAATATATAGACTTTGGGGTGCACTTTTTGCATGAATTAAATTGATTTACACAACCCAGAAGGCACATATTAATGTAATGATTTGACCATATGATGTGATGCAAAGGCTTGATAAAAAATATCATTATAGCATTACTAGGCAAAGGGGCTGAAACATTCTTTAAATTCATAGAAACAAGATAACTTTCAGAAAGAACTCAGTCAGACGGTGCCTGGGCCACTTGAATATAAAAAATAAGTCCAGTAGATAATTAAAAATTCAGAAATAACTGGAAAACAGTAACCTCCAGGAACTTGATTATCCTCTAGATCAGTGATGGCGAACCTATGGCACGCGTGCCACAGGTGGCATGCAGAGCCATATCTGCTGGCACGTGAGCTGTTGCCCTAGCTTAGCTCCAACGCGCATGTGCATGCTGGCCAGCTGATTTTCAGCTCACACGGAGGCTCTGGGAGGGCGTTTTTAGCTTCCGGAGGGCCTCCGGGGGGGCGGGAGAGGGCGTTTTCGCCCTCCCCAGGCTCCAGGGAAGCCTACTGGGCCCACTGGAAGTCGGGAAATGGGCCATTTCCGGCCTCCAGAGGGCTTCCGGGGGGACGGGGGAGGCTGTTTTCGCCCAACCCAGGCATTGAATTATGGGTGTGGGCATTCGCGCGTGTGCGATAGCGCGCACACACGCGCTTTCAGCACCCAAGGAAAAAAAGGTTCGCCATCACTGCTCTAGATAATTTTAGATTCTCTTCCAAAGAAGAATCTTTAAAATTGGGGCTATCATATGTGGACTGCAAAAAACCAGAGAATACCAAAGAGATGAGAATAAGCCATTTGCCACCATCTACTAGTTATCTGGATTTTTGCAGCCCTAATCTTATGGTTTTAAACAGCAACTTCTGTGAAGTCCAAAATCTTTGGGTTGATTTTGCAAAGTATAGAATCATTAAATATATATTTAATTGTAATCCTGTGGGGAAAGTTTGGAACTTGACTAAGATCTTAGTTACTAAAGATCAGGAAAAATAGGCATAGACAAATTTACAGACTCCTATTATTATACTTTTTGTACAATATATTTTAATTGTAAACTTAAGCTTCCACTATTAAACATTTGGAGGATGTGAACATTTTTTAAAAACAGAAATCAATATTATATATTATTTTTAAGAGTTTTATTATAAGTACTTTACATTTTCAGTATTAATGATGGCTTTATGTTCTTTCAGAAAATATCTTGACATAATCCAATAGGTGTAAGTTGTAAAAGTCATGCTTACTTTGCTAGAATTATTAGCAATAGCTCACTTTAAATTTTACTTGCAAATGTGAGAAAAAGGCTAGCCATTTATCTTCTGGCTACTAATAAATTGCTTCAGCCTTCTAATAATAGTAGAAATACTTTGTTCATCAATCCTTTCTCATAAAAAGAATTGATACTTTCCTGAGAAAACTCTGCTCCCTTCACTTTGCAATTTAATTCCCTTATCTATCCGTTACAGAGTTTCTGACTTACTTCATCATTTCTTTTTCCTCAGAAGCATTATGAAACTTTGATCTATCACCCTATTCCTAGTAATTACTCCAGATTTAACAGGTGGTTTTGAATCATTCATTCCACAGTTTACAGAAAGAATAGCAAAAATGTACTTCAGCATTCAAAACTAACGACTTTTAGTATAAAAAACATTGGTTTCCTACATTGTAATTCTCCACTGAATCAAGTAACACATCCTTCTTCTTATTTTGAGGTTTTTCCTATTTTGATTAAAATGGAATTTCGGCTTTCAACTCCTCGATCAAAATTTAGGAAGGGCTGTGTGTCAACTCTTTTGTATTTGTACTTGAAAAAAGAAGGCCTTAACTTATATGAGAAATATTGAAGCAAGTAAATAACAAAACCCATCAGGTCCTATAAGAAGCTTCTATCCTGAAGCATATTGTCTTCTGTGTGACTTATCTATGGAATATTCTGGACCTTGGCAATCACTTAGAACAGAGGTCTCCAACCTTGGCAACTTTATGAGGTGTGGACTTCAAATCCCAGAATTCCTCAGCCAGCTATGCTGGCTGAGGAATTCTGGGAATTGAAGTCCACACCTCATAAAGTTGCCAAGGTTGGAGACCTCTGACTTAGAAGAAACCTTAACCTGACAAACCCTGCAGATGTAAAGTAGCATAGCATCTACTTATCTTGCTCTGCATTTATGTTTATCACACAAGCTCTACATGTCTAGATTTTCGTATCCAAGCATTGGGGGGGGCATGGTGATTCAGAGGCGTAATGATGTTGTAACTGACAGCCAGAAATGGTCTGTACCCCAGCAATTTGAGCCTGGCTCTGTGAAACAAAGTGAGCTCCAGTCACTCATTCCCCAGCTCCTGCCCACCCAACAGTTTGAAAGCATGCAATATTGTGAGTAGATAAATGGGTACTAGTTCAGTGAGAAAAATGAATTAACATTCTAGGTTGTCAGGATTGCATCTTGTGTCTAGCATATGTAGATTTTCCTGATATTGTATACTCTAACTCAGGGATCTGCAACCTGCGGCTCTGGAGCCACATGTGGCTCTTTGGGCCCTCTGCTGTGGCTCCCTGTCGGGTAATCCCATCACTGACTGGCCCTGCCCCTCGCCCTCCCCTCCCACTCACTAGGCTAGGGGGTCATGTGACTGGGAGTGAGTGAGTGACATCGAGTTGGCCATGCCCACCCAGGTTTTGTGGTTCCTGGTGTTTTATTTTCTGTGGGAAACTGGTCCAAATGGCTCTTTGAGTATTTAAGGTTGCAGACCCCTGCTCTAACTCAATTAATCAATCAAAGCATGAATAACATGGAACTTCTGCAAACTGGGGAAATTAACAGAATGCAATATAATTAATTATTGGATCAACAGACTACTGAAATACAGGTCTTGTTCCAAACCCATGCTGATTCTTTCTGGATATATTTCTAATTACTGTAAAGTGATTTTTAATTCCACTTGGGAGATTCCACTTGGGATTTGTTAGCAACAGACTCAAGGAAAATACTACTTGCATTAAGTACCATTTAAGAATATTCATAGACTTGTTTCAAATAACAAGCATTTTTCAAGTTGATTGTGATATATAATGACATTTTATCAGAAGACTTTATATGATTTCTTTTGTCTAATAAGATAGCTTTCTTAATAACCATAAAATGGACTTTTTCACCATACTACAAAAAAGATGTTGAGACTTTGGAAAAAGTTCAGAGAAGAGCAACTAAGATGACCAAAGGCCTGGAGACTAAACCATATGAAGAACGGCTGCAAGTTTTGGGTTTGGCTAGTCTAAAGAAAAGAAGAATTGGGGGTGACATGATAGAAGTATTACAGTATTTGAGGCCGCAAAGAAGATTAATTATAATTTTTGGAAAAAAATTATTCTCCAATGCATCAGAGGGCAGGACAGGAAACAATGGTTGGAAACTAATCAAAGAGAAAAGTAACCTGGAATTAAGGAAAACTTCCTGACAGTGAGTTCAATTAACCAGTGGAACAGTTTGCCTTCAGAAATTGTCTTGTTACTAAAGGTTTTTAAGAATAGACTAGACAGTCATTTATCTGAAATGGTATTGGTTCTCCTGCTTCAGCAGAGGGTTGGACTAGAATACCTCCAAGGTCCCTTCCAGCTCCTATTCAATTTTTTCTTCTTTCTTCTTCTTTTTTCTTCCTTTTCCCTTTTCCCTTCTCCCTTCTCCTTTCTCTCTTCTTTCTCTTTCTTCTCTTCTCTTCTCTTCTTTTCTCTTTTCATTTCATTTCATTTCTTTTCTTCTCTTCTCTTCTATTCTGTTGATACATGAAGTCAAGTAAACTAGCGAGACAGTGTCTATGATAATTAAACATTGATTTATCATGAGATCAGTCTGGGAAGAGCCTGCTATTGAAAGAATGAGTATCCTATTATTTTAAAGCTTTTTGTTGCCTAGTTTATCAGAGGAGTTTCATGCAATGGAAGAGAAGCTGGCATATTCCAGTATTCATAATTACTACCTCAGGACCATCTCTGCTTGTATGGTTGCCAGGGGTTCAAACTGATTATTTTAAAAAGTAATTTGTGCCTCTTGACACATCATCAGATTCAGGGCCCGAACCTTCAATTCCTAGCTATTTTAGGATTTTCCATGGACTTGTAATCTCAGAGTTGGAATATGTTCTCTTCTTCTTCCCTACCAATGAGATGAGGAAAAAATATTTAAAATAAAAATGTAAACAAAATTAAACTAGAGTTATAGCAGTCAGTAAAGTAAACAAATATAAAGTCTAAGGGTTAGAAATTAGGAGGAAAATAGATAAAAGAAGAAAACAAAATAAGAATTAAAAGTTAAAAGGATCAGAAATCAGAAGGGATGTAGTAGTAAGTCACATCATCATAACAGTGCTAGTTATTACACATTGCATAAAAAGTCATAAATCATATTCATAACCCTGTTATTATGATGACAAGTCATTTTCTCCTACACTGCTAAATTTCCCTTTTCCAATTTACCATTTGCTCAAGATTGGTGTTAAAATTATGCAAAGTGTATGTTAATTGTTTCATGTGGCAGATCCTGGTGTGTGATCATAGGTGTTGGTGGTGAACCCTAGAATTCTTTTTTATCTCCTTTCCTTCATTCTAGCCCTGCTGTTGAGAAGAATGCTAACCCAATGAAATCAACAAATTATTTTTGTTTCCCTAACCCTAACCCTGCAGACCTTTGCAGGGGGGAAAATATCATAACAAGAACCATCAATCATGTTAACAGAATACTGTCTGCCTGCCTACCTTTTATATTGCGAAATAAACTCTGTGAGAAATTGTTTCATTACTCACAACACCAAGCAATAAAATAAAGAATTTTCAGTTTGAAATCCAAACATGAAGGAATGAAAGATTATATACACAGAGAGAGCTTTAAAAAAAATTCCATTCATCTTGTAACTCTTACTTATTGCTCTGCTAATTTCTGTGGAATCCCTCCTGTCTAAAAAATGTTCTACACTATTCTTAAACAGCCAATGGTTAGCCACAGAAACAAAAGAAATCCATGCCTAGCAGATTGCTCAAAATATAAAAATCATTGTGAAGAAAGTCCTGTTAAGTCTGTTTCATAAGCATTAGCTATTGGGGAAAGGTGGATCGTGAAGCAATATCTCTGACACGGATCCTTGACTAGGCCATCCATCAGTGCCAGGAGATAAGCTTACTGAATAGAAAGGAGAGGTGAGAAATTCAAAGTATGAAGCCTGTTGTGTTTTCTGTTGTTGTTACCAGCAATGGATTAAGTAATAATCTTGTACTTAGTTAGCTGGGGCTGCTTCAGATGTTTTAATTCTTGGAGATGCACTGAGTTTTTGCTGAAAGTTTCATAAAGCAAGCAGCAGAATAATCTATCTCTGACTCTGTCTTTGCCTAATCAGTGGAAAGAACAACCAAATCTCACCTCAGCTTAAGTATGAATGACAGAGGTGGTCAAAACTGTCAGTTTAGCCGTATAGTCAACAAGCTTTCTCTAATTTGTTCTATCTATAACGAGGAATATAACTACTTTCATTGCTGATGTACAGTATGAAAGATTCCTAATATCCCTAATAAGGGCAAATTGAGCATATTTGAACTGTTGCAGCTTCCATGTACCCACATGGACCATTTCTTAAAGAAACTGGTTTTCCATAGAATTTTGAAGTACTTCAGGTTTAAAGAGAAAAATGTGTTTGAAGCCTACAGCAGCCCTCATATAACCCTGTCAAAAGCCCTTTAAAGCAGGAGAGGCTTCACCTAGGATCACATGGCTGCCTTTGACAGCTGCAGAACAATTACAGAAAAGACAAAGCAGGTTTTATATGCAAACACACTCCAAAATCCCTTTTACCCCTTCAAACCCTGCATAACCATAGTTTAGAGTCAGAACTAAAATCAGAGAGGGCTGAGGTTACCATAATCTCCTCCTCTGGATATCAGACATTCAAGAATAACACAATCATTTCCTCCCAAATGCCAATAACCTTCAGCTTATTCAACCAATTCTGACCTCCAGATCCCTTGTTCTTTCGTCTCTCTTCAGATAAAGTGAAGTTATCAGTGAGAGAGGACAAGAATTTGTTGGTCTCTGAATCTTCAGATATACTGTATATATAGACTTATAATAAACTCCCACAAGGGTAACACGTTTGTTTGTCTTTCCTTTTATTCTTGCCTAGATATACTGAACAGGATTTTCATGTTCTGATTCCTGCATATCTGTACAAGGCTATTTTTTGCATACAAGGCAATGCCCCAGTCCTCTTCATTTGCATAAATTATAACCTTCCAGGGCTGTTTGCCTATCATGAGAATCATCTCACCAACTTATAATGCTACCTATCATATTGCATTTAGTTAGCATCTCTAGAGCTTCTTTATTTTCCATATTAGGCATAATATTGTAGAAATAGTTGAGTACCCCCTACTGGTATCTCTGTTTAGTGTCCTCCAATAATCTGAATCCTTATCCTGGCCTCCTGCTTTTCTCTTTATACTCTGCTTTCTTGGCTGCATATTTGGTTCTGGGCTTTTGCCACCTTCCCCCTTTTGTTCCAGTTTAACGCCCTCCTAATGAGACTAGCCACTCGCCTGCCAAACAATCCCTTTCCAGCTTTTGCAAGATGTATCTCATCTCTTCCTTGAGTTTTTTTTTATGAAGATGTACTTCTGCAATGAGTAAGCCTTGTTGAATTGAATGAAACGTACTTCAGAACAAACATTTTTTCTAATAGCAGCCTAACCAAGCTAAACAATTTTCACACCAAGTTTTACAGCTTGAAAGTAGTTGATCGTAGAAAAGTAGTCAAAAATTCTGCAGGGATAACTAAAACCTCACATATAAATCTGGCTAGTTCTTTGGACCTCAGCCTTTTATGTCAACTTTTCAACATACTGAAGCTTACCAGATATGTCCACTTGCTACTAGTTACATGTAAGGTTTTTGAAAATCTTTAAGCAGTTAAAAATCCTGGCAGTCAAAATATATTTTGTATACACAGCTTGGGTGATCATCAAGAGTTATTAGTTATTAAGCAAGCACATGAGACCAGTTTTAAAGCACATTTTTTCAGCCACATGATATTCATTAAACCTGAATCCTCAGGACAGCAAAACTACAATTACTTCATGCGTACACTGGTTAAATGCCATTTCCTGCTTTGAAGAAAATAATGCCAAATATTTTGTACATTCCAGTTAGCATTGCTGAGCAGCATTACTCAATGATGCCAGTGATTGAATGTTTGGAAGTAAATAAAACTATTTCTAACTAACAAATCTTGAATAGTAGTCATTCCTAGCATATATTTATAGCTTTAATGAATTACATAAAGCAATTAAGATTAATTCCACTGTGTGTTCAGTTTTCAAGATCTGCCTTCCTTTTCACTAACTTAGTCAAATAAATTTCCGTGAAGGAGAAGTAAAGCAGCTAACCAATTTTCAGTATTGCATAACTGATTTGAAAAGTGCAATAATTTATTGTTCATTTCTGGGCATAATGTTCTAGATGCCTGTGCATTATTTCACTTTCAGGACACTGCTATCAGCTCAGGAACTACTACATCTACAAAGTTGTCAAATTTTGGCAGAAAAAGTGGCAACTGGAGAAATGTCTATGGAGATTCTCAGTCATCCAGGTCATAGTTGTCTCAAAGCAACTGGACTGTTTTTCCTTTAGGGGCAAAGAAGACATTTCACTTCTCATCCAAGAAGCTTCATCGGTTGTGATTGGATGGTGCATAAATGGAAGGATAGGTTCAGATAGGATGGGGGGGGGAATACAATCCTTCCATTCCCCACCACCACCACCATCTTGTCAGAAATGATTCTTCCATCCAGTGGTGAAATCTAAAAATTTTCCCTGCCGGTTCTGTGGGTGTAGTTTGGTGGGCATGGCTTGGTGGTCATGTGACCAGGTGGGCATGGCCAACTCAATGTCACTCACATCAAGGGGTGCCTCGCCTGGCCTCTCTCCTCCCAGCCATTCCTTGTCACACCCAGCCTCAACATATCTATAGTTCTGTAAAAATGTTGTTCACCTTTTTTCAACTTTATTATCTATATACTATAGATGTACTTTCATAGACCACTGAAAGGAGGAACTGGATCACATGCTTTGCCTAAGAGTGTGATAGGGAACAGGCATTTTAAGGGCTGCCACAAAGAGGGGGGGCAATGTATTTTCCAAAGAAGCAGAAGGCAAGAAGCAATGGATGGAAACTGAACAAAGAGAGAAGCAACCTAAAACTAAGGAGAAACTTCCTGTCAGTGAGAACAATTAACCAGTGGAACTGCTTGTCTCCAGAAGTTCTGGGTGCTCGATCACTGGAAGATTTAAGAAAAGACTGGACAGTCATTTCTCTGAAATTGTATAGGGTCCCCTCCAAAGTCCCTTCTAAGTGTTATTCTGTTATTCTGACACTTTTCCTAGGCCCTCTATTCAGATCCAAAATGTGGCTGTAATAGTTGATCAGAGCTCCTCTGTTTTTTATGTGCAACATTTTAGGATCAGAGCTAAGTTAGTTGCTTTTCTATTAATACACAATCCTTAAAAGGGCTCTCCTGTAGGGACCCTGCATGGTCTAATTCAGAGGTCCCCAACCTTTCTGGCACCAGGGACTGGTTTCATGGAAGACAATTTTAGCATAGACCTCTGTGTGTGAGAGGGGGGGAGGGAGGGAGAGGGGGGGAGGGAGGGAGACAAGTATACAGTTTGGGAAAGAGGCACAGACAGAAGTGGTAAATTAAATAGTGAGTGGGCCACACATGGAGTAAAATAAGTGTGGGATTGTTACTTAAGGCCTGCCACCAGATGATTTTGCTCCAGTCCAGATGAAAATCAGAATAAACACACAGGGAAGACTTTACTAGAAAGGGCTTTCTTTTGCTCCAGGAGAAAATCAGAATAAAGAACTGGAAAAGCCTTCACAGGAAGAGGCTTTTTTGTTCTACTGTGGAAGAAAAATAGAAGACACAGAGAAATCTTCACTGAAAGAGGCTCTCTGCTTTTGCTCCAGAGGAAGCAAAAGGCAGTTTCTTTTTGAGGCAGTTTCTCAATGGGTAGGTTCCTTCAGGCAAGGTGATTTGCAGCTTGCAACATTTTAACAAGGTGATAATTGCTCTTGGCTGAACATCCAGACATCTCATTAAAGCTAGTATTCCTTTCCCTGCTTGGGGCGGGGGGAGCGGCAAAAAGTGTCAGTTTATTATTCAATTCATTTGCTGTTTCTTAGCTCAGCTGAGGCGGCAATCCGCTCTGCTGCGAGAATCAGCTGAGCAAATAAACAACAGAATGTAGGAGATGTGAGGGAGGGCAGGTGGGTGGGACCAATCAAAATTTTCCCTACCGGTTCTCCGAACCAATCAAAATTTTCTCTACCGGTTCTCCGAACCAATCAAAATTTTCTCTACCTGGACGCCAGAACTGGTCCCAACAGGTAGCATTTCACCCCTGCTTCCATCTCTCCAGCATCCGATCACAACTGATAAAGATGAGAAGCAAAACATCTTCCTTAAGGAAAAACAGCCCAGTTGCCTTTTGAAAAATCACCTTTGTGGCAACTGGAGAGGAAATAAATATGTCAGTTCCAAATTGGTGTGTTTTCCACTCTTTCCAACTGCAAGATAGGATAATGCAAATATATTAGGATTTAGAAAACAAAAACTCAAAATCTAGGAGTTGCTAGTTCTGGGGTGGCATTTTTGAGGTTAAGATCTCTGACCTATGAGCATTCAGAATGAGTCATATCCAAATTAAATTAAGTCTGGTAACTATAGTAACTAAAATTTGCATGTGCTTTGTGTTAATGAAACAAGAAAAACCTTGCATTGGTGAATGCAAGACTCTCTTCTGATTTCCATACATTTCCATACAAAGACATGGTCTTTGTGTCAACATCAGAACCAGACAATGGTCCAATGGTCCATCCTCAAAACTATTTAAGCTTCAAACTTCTGACTTCTTTTATCAAAATACTTCAAAGAGTACCTGGTATAGGTGTTTTTTTAATTAAATAGTGTTCATTTAGGTTGAGCTGAACATAAGCATCTATGAGAAACGGCTGTCCAGTCACTGCTTTAAGAAATCTTTCCCTGCAATTGACTCTATTGTTCGCTACTTTCATTTTTCCCCCTCAACATTCAAGCAGAATCTGAATGAATCTGAACTTCATTCAGTTCAGAATCTGAAATAAGGCATGGTTCTTTGTCCTAAACTCTGACACAGACTGCAGATTTCTTGTCTGTAAATTTCTTCAGGAATTTGGAGGATACCATTATTTCTCTGTTAAGTCTTCGTTTCTCATGGCCAAACATATCCAGTTCCCTCTGTCTCTTATTGTAGGATTTTGTTTCCATTCCTCTGACCTTTCCAAGGAAGGAAGGGAGGGAGGGAGGGAGGGAGGGAGGGAGGAGCAAGTTTACTGTTTTTCTTAAAATTTGGCCTAGAAAGGTTGATATGGCAAAATTCTTCTCAACTGGATCTGAGGTTTTTTTGTTTATTGGAATGTCCACCTTAGCTTTACACTGCTCCACTGGTAAAGTTGTAAAACGAATGGCCGTATAGGAAACAAGCAAGCTTGATAGCACCATTTTTACACTTTTAATGTAAAAATGAGTAGATGTTCCTCTCCAATGAGTTATTTGCAGGTAGAGGATGAAGTTAAGACTTCCTACCTTTGAGAAATGTTCCATTGCCTACACTCTTGCTAGGGTGAATTGATTGTGCAGATCAGTCCTAATAATGAAAAATTGAAGGGGGAGAAAAATTGCTTTTTGCAAGAAACTAAAGGATGTGCATTTATTCCCAGAGCTTTAGATATGCGTAAGAGAGGTTCCATGGAGAAAGGAAATTAAGCATTAGCGTGCAATCATCTGGAATGTATTCTCCAGATTAAGTACTTGTCTAGCAGTGATAGCACAGAAGATTGTAAACAATGGCTTTAAAGCAATACTTTTGATTTTTTCCCCCTGTTCAACCATGTCCAATTCTCATAGACTGCCTGGACAAGTCCCTGTAGTTTTCTTGGCACACTTTTTCAAAAGTGGTTTAGCATTGCTTCCTTCCTAGAGAAAATAACTGGTCCAAGGTGACTCAATTGACTTTTTACTTAAACTCACATTCTCACATTTTCTAGCCCAATGGCTTAACTATTATACCAAACTGGCTCTCATAATACTGAACAAGTACAGCAGTAGTGGGTTCTAAATCCCGTCGCTACAGGTTTGCTTGTGTGTGCGCGCGCGCTCGCATGTGCGACGCTTCTGCGCATGCGGAGAAGTGTCCTGGGTGGGTGGGTGGAGCATCCCGGGCGGGTGGGTGGAGTGTCCTGGGTGGGTGGGCGGAGCATCCCGCCGCCGCCGCTACTGGTTCGCAGAACCGGAAACTGCCGCTGCCGCTACTGGTTCGCAGAACCGGAAACAATCCATCGCTGAAGTACAGTCTAGAACAGTGATGGCGAACCTTTTTTCCCTCAGGTGCCAAAAGCACGTGTGTGCTTGCTATCGCATGCACACGTATGCCCACACTCATAATTCAATGCCCCCACATGCCCTGCCCCCTGCATACATGTGCACGACCCCCTCGCTCCCCCACTCCCCCATTTCCCGACTTCCAGTGGGCCCAGTAGGCCTGTTTTTCACCCTCCCAAAGCTCCAGAGGCTTCCCTGGAGTCTGGGGAGGGCGAAAATGGCCTCCCCCGACCCCCAGAGACCCTCTGGAGGCCGAAAATGCACTTCCAGGGCCTCCGTGTGAGCCAAAAATCAGCTGGCCGGCATGCTGGAACTGAGCTAATGCAATGGCTCGCATGCCGGCAGATATGGCTCCGCGTGCCACCTGTGGCACGCGTGCCATAGGTTCGCCATCATGGGTCTAGAACCTGATCTAATAAAAGTGGTTTTAGACCCATTGATGGTTATTTTTTAGGCTTTAGTCTTAACCTTATAGGGCTGACAAATACTTTGTAAATCTTTAGTTTGGCATATAGTATCAGAGTCTAGGCCTGAGGGTGCACCTATAGCGAAGGATAGACCACTTTTCCAAAACTTTATTTTAATTTCCTTGACAATCAGGTAAGCTTGTACATCCAGCTACCTGGGCCATAAATAAGTCACATCCCAGAATAGGTAAAAAGACCAATTTAGTTTCAGTTCTATTCTCTTATTAAAGTATTATGCAAAAAAAAAGCAGAAATGTTTTCTTTTTTCTTTTTAATGAAGTAAAATCTAAACGTAGCTATCTATAGTTCTCAGGAAACATACTGGTGAGATTTCTTCATTCTTTGACAACTAAAACAGTTTTATCTAACAGGATTGTCAAGGGAAGTGGGTACTAAGGAGAGAAAATCAATTGGCTTGTCAATATGATCTTGGTTGGCTTGAATGAATATGTTCCAAGTGATTCTATGGAACCAGTTTGGTATTGGATGAAGGACAGAGGAAGGTAGCCTGAGAATTGGATTCATGATCTGCTTGTTTAAAAAAAATATGGTAGGGGATCATGCTAGTTCCCCATCTCCTCCAGGGTTGGGCCAACTCAAATGTGTATTCACATTTCCTAATTATACAAAGGCACATGGGCGCAAAACTCTGCTTCTGTAAGGGTTGAATTCCATTTCCTTGTAAGTGTCGCATGTTATTCTCAAAGGGCAATCATAACACTAGTTTTTCAGTGCTTGGCTTGAAGGCAAGACTGTTGGCCCATTCACCCTTACCTTTGTATGAACAGAAAGTTTGCTTTGGGCTTGATACTTTTTCTGGAATTATAAAACAAACAATTTACTATTGGCAAAATCCTTGTCAAGGGGTTCAGGGAAAAGCAACTCATCAAAAAGAAAAATGCTGAGCCACAGATTTGGGAAACTGTTGCCTCTAGCTCTCTCAAGCCAGACACCTATTTGTTTGATTCTTGTTGCTTGTAATAATGATAGCAGTTGAAAGCCTGCAGCCAAATGCTTAAAGATGTTTAGGCTATAAGCTTTAAGTGCTGATTCAGGCGGAGAAGCTTTCGCAGTTATACTGTGAAAAACCCCAAATCACAGAAACATGATGAAGAACCTCATAGATAACCAAATATCAAATAAATATCAAATATACACTTGTTAAATGAATACTTTGCTCATTTTTGACTATATGTAAATGGTTCATACTTATACCTGAGCTGATCTTTGCCAGGATCCTGTGCAGACTGAAATGCATTTTCGATGAAAAGATTTTCGGTAAACATTCTGCCAGAAACCCAGAAACTCAGCATCAAGGTCCAACTGGATGGTTTTCATGTCTGCATTTAATTTAATTTAATTTAATTTATTGTTCTTATAAGCCGCCCAATCCTGTGGGACTCCAAGGTCCTGCGACCTTTGCTTTGTTCTTCCACATGGGCATTTGACATCAGTGATAAAATGATAGGTAGTACAGACAATGGTGTAGGATGGCCATATCACTTGAGAAATTTTTCCCACATTTTCTTTGTTATTGGTGCATGCCCATCTGCTACCAGACTGTATCATTGCTGATGTTTTTAAAATGGAAAATGCCTAATAACCAATGGAACATGCATATTAGAGGTGGGTTCCTGCCGGTACGCTCTTACCTGTTGGTCGCTGCAGAATCGAAGAAGCCGGTGGCGTTCGCGGCGCGGGGCTTCTCCCACCCGCTTTCCCCCGCCCACCTAGATGCCCCCATTTGCGTTCTTTTTCCCTCTGCGCATGCGCAAAGCGTTCTGCTTGCGCAGAGGGCAAAAGAAAGCAAATGGCGGCATCCAGGCGGGTGGGGGAAAGCGGGCGGGAGAAGCCCTGCGCCGCGAATGCCACCAGCTTCTTCGGCTCTGCGGCGACCAACAGGTAAGAGCGTACCGGCAGGAACCCACCTCTGATGCATATCACCATGGCATATGAAGGGTGCTCAGCACTTTGATGGTTGGCCAAAATTCAACACCATATAGTGCTACTTGGCAGACCATCATGTACTAATGGAAACTCTGAAGACGTTATATTCTTATTTACTTGGATATAAACAGAACAGCCAGTGCAATCTGTAATCCTGCTTTATTTCCATTCTGAATCACAGATGGAACTGAATTCATAGTCAAGCCAATGTGAATTTCATTTCAATCCATCTGATTGTTTGGCTCCATTCTCTTATCATATGAGCTACTCATACAGCCAAGTAAATAACAAAGGACTAAGGACTAAGAAAAGCAAATGACAAAGTACTCAGAAAAAGCTCTTACACATCTGAGCTTTTCAGAATAATATATGTTTGTGAGGGAAAATACTTGCACTATTCTGAGGAAATCCAAATAAAATTCTTACCATCATTAACCTAATGATTTTCCCAAGCCTCATCTTTATATTTTCTGAACTACCTTAAATTTTCTTGAACAAGAATCTACTCTGCTCTAAGCTATTGAAAGTCATATATGTTTCCTGTCTCTATATCAAAAGTGAACAAGCTGTGATTCAAGGTTGCATTTTTTTTACTATTTTTAATGATAAAAAATATTTTAAGATATAAAAAATAATTGACTACATGTGAAATAATAATATGCTTCGTATTTAATTTAATTATAATTGAAATTATAATTCAATAATTCAATATAATTATTGAAATTTTATCTTGAGAATACAGCTTCTGCTGTGTATTCAGGGGCAACTTCAGCTCTTAATTCCATAAATTTATATTCTTGATCTAAATGAACAAATAGCATCTTTAACACTCTTAACTAATTGTGTTAAAACTATCTGACATCAGTTTTGGTTGAAGCGGCAAGTATAAGACAATTAAGCTGAAGTATCAGTAGTAAAATGTATAATGTTCTTGTTCAATATTGATCAGTATTATGTTTAGATTTTACTGAAGAGATTTTAAATTTCCTGTGTGTGTATATATATTTCTTGTTGTTAATCATTTGGAATCTTGAGTTATTCAGTGACATTACAAAGTATGAATTAATGAATTCAGTATAATTATTTCTAGAGATTACATCTCATTCCCCTTTAGCAGAAATGGCAAGTTGTTAGCAGGATTAATTGATACTGCATGATAAAACCAGAAAGTTATAACACTGTGGCTACAGTTTGTTAACATTTCAGATATTTTAGATAGATATTTAAATAAGAGCTATTAGAGCTATGAAAAGAATTCTAATTAAAGCCTTGATTCTAAGCTGATTTAATAGAATGATTCCTTTCATTCCTTAGCTCAGTTCCTTGCACTGAAGGGAGTACCTTCAATTGATTAGATTATTCAGTAGAATTGTTAACTATATTGATTCAATTTATCAAATCTAATTGACCACTTGGACTGGATCTTAGATGTTTGGTCATCCAACTACCTATCTAACGTTATTTCCATTTTAGCTATTATCATGATTAGAAGCTGATACTGAAATTTGTTTTTAATTTTTATCATCTGTTTGTTGGCAAAAAGAAATCAGCCTTTTTCTAAGGAATTGTAAAATGCTGAAATAGATAACGATATTAAGTTTCTTTAGAGCCTTAATGAAAAAAACAAGCCTAGTTTCTTCAATTAATTATTGGTCCACATATGTCAATGCAGGTATTGAACTTCACTGCTTCATAATACTTAGGATAAAAAATATATACGGTAGGTTTATAGAGAAAAGACTGTTTTTAAATTATCAGCTATTACATAAGGAACACTATTAACTTTACATATCTCTTTAGGAAATGTCAGGGTATTTTTTAATGTGGATAAGTTATCATGACCTGACTACTTGACAGTAGATACAAGTAAATACAATTTAAAGTATTAATGAAAAATTTGTATTTATAGACATTTGGATATTGCAAAAAGATTAAGTGACTGCAATTGCTGAATTGCTATAAACAAAATTCCTCCGATATAGGGAAATGGTTGATGGGGTTTCATTTTCACATTGGGTGTCAAAAAGAATATTTTTTTTATTGATAAGTATTTCAGTCAAGTGCATGAGAAAACAACTCTAGGCGAACTCATCATCCCAATTAATCCCAAACATTAATAATCCCAAACATTCACATGGTAAGGGCTTCAGATAAGCACATACATTCTCACCATTGCCGCTGTCAATGTTACTGTAATGACTTTGGGTTCCTTAAACACATTCACACCTCCATACTGACTTCCACTTAAACCAGAATTGTGGCAAAACCAATGTGTGGTTTTGCTTTGCATGGAAGCCAACAAAAATGGCCATCTGTGTATAAATGCTCCTCCACTAGATGGTTTTTTAAAAAGTAGAACATCAAGCAGCGAAGGAGTAACTATAATGATAATTTCAGGACTTAATTCATAGAGGAAAGATAGAATATTAAATATTAAGCAGAGGACTATTAAATATTAAGCAGAAAAATCCTTCTATAAAAGATTATGTTTTTAAAATCTCTAAGGCAGGGCCAAAGTAAATGGGGTTTTTTTTTTCCTTTTTCCTCCCCTTTCTTTATTTTTTAATAACCTAATTTGGAGTTGTCATTTCCACCTCAAATCAGAAACCAGGCTGCCTAAAAGCCATAGGATAACATTTTAAATTCTTAATTCCTTTGCTTTCAAAGCTTTTCCCTTTCTCTATCCCTTTACATGACATATTTTGTTGAAGGAGAACATTTTTCAGTTCAACTAATTGAACTTCCCTTGTTCATTTAGTTATCCTGTAAGTTATCAATTAATTTGTTGTTTGTAAACTTACAAATATAAGTGTTTGCGGCAATTTCATTACTATATTTTATCTATGTAAGCAAATACTCCTCATTTCCTTTCCCATTGTGGCCCTGGTTAAATAGCAGCATATTTTAAATTCTCATTACAGCCTGCAACATTGTTTCCATATGTACATGGATTGCAACATGTCAAATGCCTTCCCTCTTATATTAAACCCAGAAACCAGTTCTTTGGTCCTTTTATAAAGGAGGCAATAATTTAATTGTGATCCCCTAGAACAGAACCTCCTGTCTGGGACAATATAACTTGTAAAGTTTAATTATTTTTAACCTTACTATCCCTGTAGCCTCTTAAAATATTTTAACTGAAAGTAAAATTAAAACAAGCATGCCAAGGGATAAGGAATGAATAAAAGAGCCTGTAATTCTCCATTTGGGTTTATAGCAAGTAATGAATAAAGCTGTGGTTCTGTATATTATTGCCACAAATAGTTTTATAATTATCTCAAGCACAAAAGAAACTCACTCAGAATCTAATGCAAAAGATCTAACATTTGTTCTGATGATGGAGTAGATGCCTAAAATGAACACTCAACATCTGTCACATTGAATTACAACATCAGATGGGGGGGAACCTAAATAATGCATACAGATAATTAGTATGCAGATTGACTCAATACTAAATGGATTATTTATTTATTTATTTATTTTGATTTTCTTATATGCCGCCCAACTCCCGAGGGACTCAGGGCGGCGTACAGCAGAGAAAATACAAGAATAACCAATACTAAATATTACTTAAAATCACATATAAAAATTAAAAACTTAATATTAAAACCATCCAACAACCATACAGCAACCATACATACTCGGGGGTGAGCTCAGATGGATTAGGCTCTACCCCCAGCCTGCAGGAAAAGCCATGTCTTAATGGCTTTTCGGAAGGCCAGCAGAGTGGGGATAGTTCGGGTCTCTGGGGGAAGTTGGTTCCAGAGCGCGGGGCCCGCCACAGAGAAGGCTCTCCCCCTAGGGCCCGCCAGCCGGCATTGCTTGGCCAATGGGACCTGGAGGAGGCCAACTCTGTGGGCCCTAACCGGTCGAAGGGAAGTGTGAGGCAGAATGCGGTCCCGGAGTTTAGTTAGATTAGTTGGTTAATTCTAAACATTTTTGTTA
This sequence comes from Diadophis punctatus similis, assembly GCA_023053685.1. Lineage (NCBI taxonomy): Eukaryota > Metazoa > Chordata > Lepidosauria > Squamata > Dipsadidae > Diadophis > Diadophis punctatus. The sequence goes on from JALIGW010000005.1 coordinate 49,281,550, forward strand.
TTGGCTTATATAGACTTTTGCTTTTGTCTCTTATAGTCAGCATTGATTCTTGGAGACTGCCTTGACAAGTCCCTGCATTTTTGTTGGCAACATTTCATGAGTATCCCAAAGGTGCTTCCCCCCCCCAACAAGGTGCAACTGAACTTTCTTGTTTTTCTTTGAAAAACAGTTGCCAGTTGCCTCTTGGGGGGGGGGAAGCACCTTTGGAACAATCATGACATGGAAGACTTAGAATCTCCATAGACATTTCATAAGTAGTTTGCCATTGCCTCCTTCCTATGGTTAAGAGAATGTGACTAGCCTAAGGTCACCCAGCTGGCTTTGTGTGTGTACGCGCATACACACACACACACACACACACACACACACACACACACACACACACACACACACACACGTGGATGTCTTAATTCATTGTTTGTTTTTACTACAGTAGATTGTTATAAACAGCTGTGAATTTTTATTGATTTTTCTTTTTATGACCCTGTAATCCCTTGATCTGGGGTAGTGTCTAATCCTAATGGTAAAGACTATAACGATGAAACCGTTAAAGCCAACCTCTTTAACACATTCTTCGGCTCAGTCTTTATAAACAGCAATGGCTCATGCCCAATATTTCCTAGTCGTACCACAAATAATTACAACAATCTAACACAAATTGATTTTACAGAAGATATTGTTGAAAAGGCATTACACAGCCTAAAACCATCTCTATCTATTGGACCTGACGGACTATGTGCATACTTCTTTAAAAAGCTCTCCACAGCCTTAGCTGAACCTCTAAGCATAATCTTTGATAAATCTTTCAGGACTAGCTCCTTACCCAACTTATGGTCACTAGCCACAGTCATCCCTATCTTCAAAAAAGGAGATCCCAGAAACATTGAAAATTACAGACCAATCTCATTATGTTGTGTCACCTGCAAAGTCATGGAATCAATCATAAACCAATCAATTACCCTCCACCTAGAAACTAACAACCTACTCTCTAACAAACAATTTGGTTTCAGGAAAAAAATTATCCTGTAATCTGCAACTCCTACCCTGCAAAAACATATGGACTAAACAACTCGATCAATAGACGCAATTTACATAAACGTTTGTAAAGCCTTTGATTCAGTGGTACATGACAAACTACTTCTGAAACTAAAATCTTATGGCATCTCTGGACCCCTACATGATTGGATAACTGCGTTCCTGTCAAACAGACAACAAGTGGTTAAAATAGGGAGTGCCCTATCAAATCCTGTCAATAGTGGTGTCCCTCAAGGCAGCGTTCTAGGACCTACACTCTTCATACTTTACATAAATGACCTTTGTGATCACATTATAAGCAACTGTGTTCTCTTCGCCAATGATGTCAAACTATTTAACACCACAGACAATGCTACTACCCTTCAAAAAGACCTTGACTATGTATCAAAATGGTCAAACAAGTGGCAACTTCAAATCTCAGCCAACAAATGCTCTGTCTTACACATTGGCAAAAAGAATCAAAACACAAAATACAAGCTTGGAGGACACGACCTTGTAGACAACCCTCATTCTGCCAAGGACTTTGGAGTACTCATATCTAATGATCTAAGTGCCAAAGCCCACTGTAACAACATTGCCAAAAAGGCACTAAGAGTAGTCAATCTAATCTTGCGTAGCTTCTTCTCTGGCAATATTACACTGCTAACTAGAGCATACAAAACATTTGCTAGACCAATTCTCAAATACAGCTCACCTGTCTGGAACCCGCACTGCATATCGGACATTAATACAATTGAGAGAGTCCAAAAATAATTCATGAGAAGAGTCCTTCACTCCTCCACTCACAACAAAATACCTTATTCCACCAGACTTGAAATCTTGGGCTTAGACAATTTAGAACTACATCGCCTTCAAACCAATCTAAATGTAATTCATAAAATTATCTGCCACAATGTCCTACCAATCAATGACTACTTCAGCTTCAACCACAACAATACACGAGCACACAATAGATACAAACTTAATGTAAACCGTTCCAAACTCGACTGCAGAAAATACGACTTCAGCAACAGAGTGATCAATGCCTGGAATTCACTACCTGACTCTGTGGTTTCTTCCCCAAACCCCAAAAACTTTAACCTTAGACTGTCTACTGTCGACCTCACCCCATTCCTAAGAGATCTGTAAGGGGCGTGCATAAGCACACATACCGTCCCTGTCCTACTGTCCTATTGTCCTCATTTATCTGTATTTACTTTGTTTATGTTTATGTTTATACCCATACCTGCTATCTTGTACATGTTTGACAAATAAATAAAAAATAAATAAATAAATAGAGTCAAGGTGACTGAAAGGAGGGTTAGGCTTAAAGTAGAAATCCATCCGTAGGAAGACACCAAGTTAGGACATGAGAATATGATTTTTAAAAGACTTTTACAATACTCATTCTGTTAATGGCTTCAAATTTCAGAACTTTCTACTGAAAAGATTGTCAAGCAATCAAAGTGTTTAGAAGGAAGATATCAACATTTTTACTTTAGTGAGACTTTGAAGTAATTAGTCTATTTAATGTTTTGCATATGTTGATGGTGCTTATTATGCTGTATTTAGAGCTGTTCTTTCATTTCTACAAAATGAAGAGGCATATAGTGAAGCACAAGCATAGCTCTGCTTTATTGTTGTCCACGAAGTATAAAACGCCCAGAGTCAATATAAAGATGCTATTAGGGATAAAAAAAATCACAAAATCTAATCTTCCTTGTAAAACATTATGATAGACTGCATAAAATGTAACCTTTATAACTATTCTATAATTATAATTTCTTATAGTTTCTTAGTTAATTATGGCTTCTTTGGGAGTTAAACATTTTAAAACTCAATATGCTCAAACACCATTTGTCTATCTTTGGAACAAAATTAATTACTTATCTTAATTAATTTACTTGCATTGGCAATTTTCTTTTCTTGCTAAGATAAATTCAATCATCCTCAAAATATCAAAGTAATTGTGCCTAAGCTCTTGATAAAAAACTAATATGACCAACAAGACACTGACATAGGGTACATTTTATTTTCAGTGATTTAAAATAGAGACTGGTAAAGCATTTTGGGAAGGGGAATACTGGTAAAGTATTTTGAGAATACATAAAGCATCATTTCCTGGCATCTATACTTTAAATTACATTTCTTTTCCTGAGCCTACAGAAATGTAATCAATTACAATAACATAAATTTGAAAGCTATTCTTTTCAAAATAGACCCAAATATTGTTGAAATTCACTTTCTTTATAAAAAGTAATTATTGAATTCCATCCAGGTCTCATGATTGCTTGGAATGTTGATTTACTTGGATGCTGTTTTAAGTGCCAAGATGTTGCTACAGAAGTGGATGCATCTTTCTAAGATGCCTGAAGTTTATCATGATAACCTGTTTGAGGCAGGCAAGTGGATTGTATCTAGTCCAAAAGTACAATTATTTGTGCCTTTTCCAGATCAGATCCTCAGCATAGGAAATAGAGGGATTGTATTTTTTGCCATAATCCTGATAAGGATCCATTTTTGCTGTGTATAGATATGAATGACGATGTTAAGCCTGTGCTTTTCAACAGGAACTTTTATTTTTTAAGTGAAAATTGCAGACACGACATCAAGATAAAGACACCTCATTAGTCGAGATCATGTTATTTTTTTGCTTCAGAGGGGGGCGGGACCTAGAAGTGAAATCATACAACACACTTAACCTGACAATTTAATTAACCCAAACACAGGGCTCACATTATATATTAAATCATAATCATTGCCCTGCTAGATAATAGGAGAGAGAGAGAGAGAGGGAGGGAGGGAGAGAGGGAGGGAGGGGGGGAGAGAAGAGAAGAGAAGAGAAGAGAAGAGAAGAGAAGAGAAGAGAAGAGAAGAGAAGAGAAGAGAAGAGAATAATACAGAGAAAACCTTTAGGGAATAGATGAATTCAGCAAGAAGATTGAACAAATTTCCAGAATGTAAATGAGGCTGTGCATTTTATTCCTATTACCAATTGTTTATCATTTTTGTTATATTGTTTCTATTTTTCATACTGTAATATAATATAATAATTTTATTTTACAGTCACAGACCAAAATACAAGTGCAACAAAAAACAAAAAGAAAACAATACAATCACAAACAACACCAGAAGCCTTGGCTAAAGAGAATTACAATGTTCTCCTCTATACTGTAATATTAATATTATACATTATCCAGAGTCATTATGGAGTGAAGTGACTTAGAGATTTTGTAATGATATAAATGCACTGATGTATGCTTTCTGCCAATCCTTAACATTCAGCATTAAATGGTTTGGAAGCACCTTGTCATATCCTTCAACATGTTTAAAAGGATTCCATATGATGGTGAATGACATTTCTTTCCAGCAAGACCAAGAATTTAAACCAAAGAACTGACAATTGTGAAGCATCTGCAGGAGACCGTGAAACAGCTAACCATTATTAATCTTCAGATTATTCTGGAGAAATTCTTCCAAGCAACTCTAGTAAATATATTTTTGTTCTTTTATCATAAATATTTAAACATGCAATCAGAAAGGAACTGATTGAAAAAACCATTTTCATTCTTCACTAAAGAAAATAATATAAAGAATAAAATCATAGGAAAGGCTGTATATTGAAATATAGATATATAATGGATTAGAAAAATATATATTATATTGAGAAGTGCATTCTTGCAGAAGAACAATCTGGCTTTAGACAGAGTCGGTCTACTATGACAAATTGCTGTGTCTTGAACCATGGCATTACTAAATATGTTAGTAAAGAGTCAACTGTTTTCTGCCTTTACAGACTTTAGGGCAACATTTCACACACTTAACAGATAAATATTATAGAGAAAATTAACTGTACTAAATATGGAACCCAGATTGCTAGTAATGATCAAAATTCTTTGTACAAATACCCACTTAGGGTGCAGTTTGGAATGAATGGAGCCATAACAAGCAGGATCAATACAAAAGAGTAAGAGAAAGGTGAATATTTCAATCTATTCAATCTATATAATAATGATTTACCAGGGCTGATGAAGGATCCTGAAGTACACATTCATAAGGTGCTTTACACAAATTGCAACAACTTGCTATTTGCTGACAATATGATTCATATTAACATCTTGGGTTGTGTAGGTTATTCAGAAGTCTTGGCTCCTATTATCACAATTATTCTCTGTATTAATAAATGAAGTCAAAGGTCATGTGTTTTTTTAAAAAAATGTCACCACAGCTATAAATGACTTTTAGATAAAGAAACAATAAAACAAGTTAACACTTTATTTAACAGATTTAACAGATTAACAGCGTTGGAAGGGACTTGCAGGTCATCTAGTCCAACCCCCTGCCCAAGCAGGAGACCCTACATCTGCCTCTACCTAGGATCGAACTCACAACCTCCTGATTGTGAGGCAAGAGCTCCACCTCTAGGCCACATTTCTTTTATTTAGGAGGAGACTTCCCTGATACTGAATCTTGGCTCCCTCATTATTAGATGAACTCACTCCAAGCAAAGACACATATGAATTAATTTCTAAAATTAATAAATCACTGTTATCTAGATTCCTTAACCCCAATAATTAAGGTATGTAAAATAAAAGTTACCCCTATGCTCCTGTATGGAGTTGAAGTTTGGAGAATATGTATCATTACTAAAGCAAACACAATTCCAGCATCTGATTTGGTTGTAGGTAGAAGTACTATGACTGCTGCATTTAGAGCCAAATTGAGAATTTATTCCCTTTGTTCTTTGCCTAAACTCAGGCAATTATTGGTGAAAAATCAATGCTGTGGAAACTGATTCCCAGAATTGCATATAATAGCAATAGCAACAGCACTTAGACTTATATACCGCTTCATAGTGCTTTTACAGCCCTCTCTAAGCGGTTTACAGAGTTCAGCATATTGCCAACAATCTGGGTCCTCATTTTACCGACCTCAGAAGGATGGAAGGCTGAGTCAACCTTGAGCCGGTGATATTTGAACAGCTGAACTGCAGCTAGCAGTCAGCTGAAGTAGCCTGCAGTGCTGCACTTTAACCACTGCGCCACCTCGGCTCTGTAATAGAACAGACTAAAATGGTTAAGCATTTTAGAGGTATTTATCGGTACTTGAGCAAGGTTTGAGGTATAGCAGACAACACATATACTGTAATTATTTGAATGTGAACTGTTTTAGAAGAGATATATTGGTATCTCAGACCACACATAAAATGAACAGCCTATTGGGAATAGCATCCTACATGTGCAGTCAGAACCCCAATATTATATATAAATGGCCTTTTTTTTTTCAGAACACAATACGGTTGAGAACTGAATATGTGGATCTGATTGGTGTATATCATGGGGGAGACACAGAAATATAATGTGCATTTCTTTTAGGTCTCTCTTTTACTTTATTTGTAGCATATGTTACTATTGTTATATATTTTGCATTCTAATATGGTCTACTGCTAATCAATAAAGTATTAGCAATAGTAGTATTAAGCATACATTATAATATATGCAGAAAATGCCCCTCATTTGAGTGTAGTCGGTGTGTTTTACAAAGTTTTCTAATTTTATTTCTACCTCTATTCTACCTTTATTTCTATCCCTAGTTTGACTATGTGCTGTTTCCATTAACAGCACATAGTCAAAATCTATTCAAAAGTTGGATATAATAATATTCTAATATTCTAAATTAAAATACCAATATTCTAAACTAATATTAACATTCTAAAAGCATATACTATTAGTTTGTTGCAAAAATCAAAACCAGAAGCACACACAGATAACTGATTCAGCTGGATTCATTAACTTCTTTATAAACATAGTAATATATATATATATATATATATATATATATATATATATATATATATATATATATATATATATATATATATATATATATATATATATATATATATATATATTTACAATACCATTAGCAGAGTTCTTCTTCAATGTAGCAACAGTTAAAAGTAAAACACAAGCAGCTTCTAGTTCAGAGTTCAGAGAGGACAGAGAGCACAGAGTGGGCTGAGCCACACCCAGCCTTAAGCTGAAGTTTTCAGTTTCGATTCTCTGCACAGACTCATGTGTTTAGCTCCCATTGGCTGACTTAGTTGCTATGCCTATTCATTAGCTGATCTTGTTAACATGGGGTCTCCCAGTTCATGAATATCTTAACATATACCAACAAAATAAAACAAAATAGAAAACATCCAGACATCACACAAAATTATTTTGCCATTCAATCATACAATTTTAACACATAATCACTATTTCAAAATAGCTTTTAAAAATAAACAATATCAAAATTGATTGAATAATACATAATATTTAAGGTATCTAATCAATAACTCCATTAAACAAACATGCCAAATTTCAAAAGCAGAACAAGCCCTCCCAGTCACGCATACACATTAATTATTGCATTTGTTTATTAGAAAACTGATAATTCCTGCTTTTGCTTGAATCAGATTGAAAATTATATATGAAAATAGGAAGCTGAAAAAGAACAAGTGAAAGTATTAATCACCTGGTTTGTGTTAGTAACCTGAACTTGTTAGTAATCAGAAACATAGTTAAATTTTAAAAAAAGGTTTGTAAAGCTTTAAACAAATTTGGGAATCTATAGTTTTAAAAATTTATGAAGTAGAATAGTGGGTTTACATGTTAATTTTTATAATCTGCAAACCATATAATGAATGATGAATTACCAGAAACTAGATTTAAAAACTTTAGCACTGAAATTTTGGATAAATGATTTAATCATGCTTCAGGACAAAAATGCCCCTTCATATGTTCTACAGAATACTCTTTGCATTGATGTGTGTTATTTCATTAGAGCTTAATATTTTATAATTCAATTTGAGTTCTTGTAAACTTGCTGTCATCACTGATTGTATCTTATACCTTGTCTTCTCTCAGCATCCTTGATTTTTTTCAAGTATCATAATCTCCTCCAATGACACCTACAATCAACTATCATATTTTCCAAGTACCAGGTATGTACAGCATGTAACTAGATCCAAAGCTAATATGAAACTAGTTATAAATAAGATGTTTACTGACTGCCAAATATAAGCCTTTCTGATTAGACAACAAGCCAACTATAGTAATATAGCTCAGCATTTTAAAAAAGTTAATATATAATGCATTCAATAGTCACTCCATTAAAATAGTATTGGCATGATATAGTTGAAGCTATAAACAAAGGAAATAGAACAGAGATTACATGTACCTATGGATTTGTGCCTTGAGCAATACATTAAACTAATTTACTCTTTTACTCTTTGGAAAAATTACACAATTCAGTCTCCTAGACCTCAAAACTAAATTATTTCCAATTGATGAGATTCAAATTTTGAAGAAAGGGAAAACAAAAAATATATTTTTAATGTAACTGAAAAGGAAACTACAATTTTTTAAAAATTAGATCCACTTGTAATCCTAATTCATAGGTTATCCTCCTGTGTTTTAACAAATGTAGATCAGATGGTCAATAGAAGGATTTATTATGTCTGCGATTCTTCAGAGAGGTCAATTCCTTCTAACTCCAAAACTTCATGGATCAGAAAGTCGTTAGTTTGGGGGAGAAATTAGGTCAATTCAAATAATTTAGCATTTCCATTTTTTTTGCATCAGATATTGATATCAACATTAACGTAAAAGGAAAAATAATATTTACACAAAGATTCTGAACATTATCTTCTCCTAAGGAAGATATACTATCAGGCCTAGCAAAAAAACAACACAGCAACATCCAATTGAGTCTAATCCTTTATTCGCTTACATCTAATGGATGGAATCTTGCCAAACTAAAGCTGTAAACTTTTAACCTGCTAGATATATCCTGAGAGATTCTAGGGTGTGGCTTCCCTGAACCCCGCCCCCCCTCTAGCTTGGGACTGAATGTAGTCTCTAAATCTGGCCCTTTTTAGGAAAACTAGAGGGAGGGAGGGAGGGAGGGAGGGAGGGGGAGGGAGAGAGAGAGAGAGAGAGAGAGAGAGAGAGAGAGAGAGAGAGAGAGAGAGAGAGAGAGAGAGAGAGAGAGAGAGAGAGAGAGAGAGATTCTCCGAGTACACATTCCCTCACATCTACTTACCTACAATGGAGAACGATCATAGGTCAATACATTTTCTGTGAATCAGCATAGTATTTCTAAGGTTAATTTCTAATAGTGTTCACTCTATTTAAATATATATTGTTTTAAAATAGAAATTCATACTAAGGTTATTTCATGCTTTTGACTTCCATAAATGTTCATTATCATGCTAATAAGAATTTCAATTATTGACAGGACTCAGCAGAAGAGCTTATTTAAATGCTTCAGCCTCTGAAATGTATATTGAATCAGTGTGATCCATTTATTTTATGTCACTACTATTTCAGACATTTTGTTTTATGCAATTCCATTAAAATATCACAAATTTTTGACTGTTACTATAAACATTTTAATAGATAAATGATTTATATAGTATTAGATTAATTGTGGAACGTTAGTCTCTTAAGATCTGATGCTGCTTCTAATAATGTAAGACTCTGAAAATGGAAGTGCAGCCAATCCAAATTGAAACTTAAGGTATTTGCATTGCCTTAAGTTTCAATTTGGATTGGCTACACTTTCATTTTCAGAGTCTTACATTATTAGAAGCAGTATCAGATCTTAAGAGACTAAAGTCCCACAATAAATCTAATACTATATAAATAAATTCTATATTCCATTTTAAAACAATGGAATAAGTCACTGGAGATCTCCATTAGGGGACTGCCTTAAAGTTTCTATCTATAGATTATAATTATAAATTCTATAGATGTTGGACCAACTCAGTCCAAAAATAGTATTTCAATTCATTGAATCCTATTAAGTCTATACAGAAAAAAAGTTGTTAGAGATGCAATGAGAATAATGCTTCATTCAAATATTTTTGTGAAGTCCTAAAATTCATATATTCTGAGAAGAAATAATTACCTATATTGAGACAAATTTAAATACTTTCAGATACCCATATTGTTTTCAATTCTTTAGCCGCTATATGGAAACTTATGACTGAACATTGGGTATGGATTGTCCATAACACTCATATTGTTCAGGAATCTAGAATAATGTTCTAGAACAGTGATGGCGAACCTTTTTTTCCTTGGGTGCTGAAATAGTGGGCGCGCGCGCTATCGCATGCATGTGTGTGCCACACCCATAATTCAAAGCCCTCCACTCGCCCCCCCTGCGCATGCATGCATGACCCCCCCCACTCCCCCATTTCCCGACTTCCAGTGGGCCCGGTAGGCCCATTTTTCGCCCTCCCCAGGCTCCAGAGGCTTTCCCCCACCACCCAGGAGGCCCTCTGGAGGCCAAAATCGCCCTCCCAGAGCCTCTGTGCGAGCCAAAAATCAGCTGGCGGGCATGCACATGCGCACTGGAGTTGAGCTAGGGCAATGGCTCGCGTGCCGGCAAATATGGCTCCGCGTGACACCTGTGGCACCCGTGCCATAGGTTCGCCATGACTGTTCTAGAAAGATAAATTAGTGGTCCTGTTTGTTCAGAAGATACCGTAGAAGACCTAATTTTACATTCAACTTATGAACAAGTTGCTTATAGAATATAAGTAGCTGAAATATGGTCATTCTGTATGGTGTGAAACTTTATATATACACGTATAAAATGCCCACACACACATACTCATATATACTCACTTTCTCACACAGACATATTCACACAGAATTTTCCTTCTTGTTTCTTTTGTTTAATTAACAAATTAGCAATACATTCATGACAACTACTCAGGCTATAATGTGCTTGCTCCTTGCCAATTTCCCCACCTTTCTCCAAATGGACTCATTTGGAAAGGACTCATTTTGGAGATGAAAAAGAATATAGGAGTTTCAAATACTGGGATACAAGAGACTCTGCAGCGCCTCCTGGCCAAACCCCACCCATGCTTGTTCTGTTCAGTCTTTATGCATGTAGCTGGTCACTTTTCTTGGCCTTTTGCTGGTATGAACCTCCAAACTATAGGCTTGTTTTGAGAAAAATGCAGAATTGTGGAAAGATTTGGCAATGAAGTCCAATGTTCTTGGATGTTTCTCAGATAAGTTGACAATAGTTTGAGAAGATGGGGGGGGGAATTAGCTGGGGGGGGAATTAGCTTCATTCCATCCCGGGAATGAAGCTAATAAGAAAGGGAGGCACAGTAAACCATAATTAAACCACACACATTTGGAAATCGAAGAAGTACTCTAGTGTATAAATTTTGAAGCACAAATGCTTCCATACTAAAGTACATTTGAAAGAAAATATGCTGTGGCCATGCCAAAAGATTGTTATTCTAAAACTTTGGGGAATGTGATATATTATGGTGAATGGACAAAATCTGGAATCAACAACCCATGAAATCAGAGCTGCAGCTCAACTTTGTGTTTAAAATATGTTGACTGAAGTATATTATGAAATGAATTTATGTATAGAATTTGCAAAAGGATATGAAAAATTGTAATTTATGGTGATTTTTTCTTGATTTTATAAAAATTGTCAGTATATTCCAGAAGGCAAAGGAATAAAAGTGGCATTTAAATAGCCACATCATAATTGTACTTAACTTTATCCCCAACAGAACAAGATCATCTAAAAAGTTTGAAGAGCTATTAACAATTAATTTTTATATTGGGCAATACTTTCACTTTCAGTACTGAAAGTGCTTATGTTAATATTTATCAAAGGTTTCCCTTTTCCTCATATCCATTTGAAGCCTTTTGCTGTTTTACATCTATCTAGAATGGTTTTTGTAGAAGAAGAGACAATCAATGGATTTTTGTGATACTAAAATGGCTTTCAAAATCTGTCTGTCATTTTCTGTAAGAAATATTTATTAAAGAAATATGAGAGAAACAATCTAACATAAATAGGTTTTTTTTAATGTTTCATAGATATTATGCATGTCCATCAGCCTTATTTAAATAGTAATTTACGATTCTAATTTGTAGACCAGCAAATCTGTTTTGTAATCCAGTGGAACATTTTACTGAGTACTGTATATCTGCTCACACTTCGAATTATACCATTCACTTAAATTAAAACATGAACATTCCATTTAAACATGAAACAAAAGTTACTCTAAATTCAGGTGTTTTTACTTCAAGAGAAAAAGTTTTCTAATACACATGCTAGAAACTTTGGAGAAACTATGAATGGTTTTATCCCAGTCTTTTATAATATCCTAGGAACATGGGCTTTGGACTGCTTTTTGGGTTCTTTTAGCTCCTGCTTTCCATTTTTGGATTGTATTGAAATACTTACATTTATTTTTAAACTGTCATCAAAATGTATGTTGGTATAGTAATTCAAATAAATAAAATAAATGTGCAAATGGGGAATATCTCCTATCCAGAAATAGTCCAAACCACAAAGATATTTCAGGTAAATATGTAGCATTTTTACATCTGTTGAGCTCAAATTAACTCAGAAGCATTTGACTTAGCTGACATACATAAGAACAAAGTTATTAAAGTTAACATAGACCCGTGATGGTGAACCTGTGGCACGTGGAGCCATATCTGTGGGCACACGAGCTCAGGTCCGGCGCGCAAGTGCATGTCAGCCAGCTAATTTTTGGGCCTTCTGGGCCCACTGGGAGTCGGGAAACAGCCTGTTTTCAGGCTCCGGATGGGGTGGGTGTCGAGGTGAGAATAAATCTCACAGAGGCGATATTGATCTTTCTCCCAGAATTCAGACATTTAGAAATAAAGCCGAAGTTTAAAAGTCTAATTAAAATATTTATTTCGGTACAAAAACAATAAATTGATTGTTTACATTTCTGCTATAAAATGCGACCTTCTCAATCAAGAGCCAAGTCAAGAAGGGGAGAATGGAGATTTAGGAATGCACACATGCGTACAAGAATATTATATCATGTGTTCTGGAATATACCATTATAATAGATAGGGATGCAGCTCCCTGCATATGCATACAACTGACAATAATACTACGTGACAGTGGGGAAGGCCTGTTTTTTGCTCCCCCCAAGCTCCAGAGCCTTTCTAGGAGCCTGGTGAGGGTGAAAATGACCTTTCCCACCCCCACCCCCCAGAGGTCCTCCGGAGGCTGGAAACGTTCTGTTTGCCAACTTCCGGTTGAACCGGAAGTTCCATTTTTTTTGCTCTCCCCAGGCTTCAGAGCCTTTCTAGGACCCTGTGGAGGGCAAAAATGGCCTTCCCCACCCCTGGAGGCTCTCCGGAGGCCAGAAATGGCCCGTTTCAAGTTGAAAGGCTCTGAAGCCTGGGGAGAGTGAAAAATGGGCATGCCATCATGTGCTGGGAGCGGGGGGTCACATGCGCATGTGGGGGGGTGCATGGATTTATGGGTGTGGGCATGCACACGCGCAAACCCCCCCCCCGCACTCCCTTTTGGCATGTGAACCAAAAAAGGTTCGCCATCACTGATATAGACCATAGTTTCCATATATATAGGATTGTAATTTCCATCACCCAGACATCATTATTATTAATAATTAAGATTTTATGGCACACAACTCCCAGTAACTCTCGCCATGGTTTCTCAAACAAAGATGGGAGAGAAGTCCATATAATCTAAAGAACATAAGGTAAAACCAGATTTGTCTGGGGAGCTTATAGACTCTAATATTATATCTGAAGTAGAATAAATAATGCCATTTCTAAAATGAAAGATAAAAGTTAGATTATAGCCAGGAAGCAGTTACAGTTTTTTTCTGAGTGGCTTAGCTGAAACAATTTTGGGAAAAAAATATGAAAAATTAGGACGAGTACACAGCTTTAGTAAAAAGAATTGTATCATTTATAGATATAACTTTGTGGGGAAAACATCTGTGAAATGATAATGTTAGTAGCCTTGGGGCCTGGACACTTCTGATTTCAAAAACAGGAAGATCGTAAAGCTGATAATGTTTAGTGTTTTTTTTCCCTTGCACTGACTTGGAAATGAACAATAAAATACAGACTCAATGGAAACGTTTCTAACAATTCTGGCCAAGATAGCTTCTTACAAGTTTGATGGTTTGCAGCATAGCTCTTGGCTATTAATCCTGTTCACATTGTGGTTCATACATGCTATGCCATTTCATGAACAAATACAGATAATTTACAAACCAACTGAAGGCAAGTTTCTCAGTTTTAATATGATGATTATTTGAATGCCTTGGTTACGAATGTTTAAAAGGGCTCTGGTTCAAATCTAGGGCAGTAGGATTAGGAAACATTATAATTTGAAGAATTGCTCACATCACTCTGCAGGGTGTTTAGATACAACAGAAGGCTTTAATAGTGCTCATATGCAGTGGCATTACTTATAATAGGTAAAGAATGGTACATGCAATTATTACATGCAAAATGTTGCTGAATTATAGTTCTCAGGAACTGTAATCATAGCCCATATTGGCTGGAGGAAGAGCTAAAGGTTTCCAATATCACAGTTAAATCTCACATTCATTATCATCATTAGGTCCTACGCAGAACATTCTAGCCGTTTCTATCATTTGTAGCATTTTCAGCATCATTCCAAGCGGCATTAATAATCTTAAGATCTTCCTTAAATGTTTGGTTCCAAGTTTTCCAAGGCCGGCCCCATTTCCTCTTTCCTTCAGAAGGTATCCAATGTAGTGCAATTTTTGGATGCCGGTCTTTAGGCATGCACACGTAAGATATAACCAACAAGCCACATTCAACATTAATTCACAGTTCCTAATAGGTGGCCTAAATCTGATCGTTGTACTACCTCTTCATTAGTGATGTAGTCACAATATGAGACGCAGAACAATTCTTCTCAAGCAACATTATTGGAAAACATTTAATCATGTTGGTTATATACTTCTATGTTTCACATGCATATATTGCAGTTGGTATAACAACACCCTTGAAGAGTTTATCTTTGTGGTAATACTTGGCTACCGTAGACCAAATTGGGTGCATGCATTGGAACATGGCAGCTTCCATTCAAATTCAATAATGTCCTTATCTGTATCTCTATCAATAGATATAATGCTGCCAAGATAAGTAAATTGTTAGACTTTTTCTGTAGTCTGGCTATGGACTGTTAGAGCATATTATCCTGAGCACTTCTAACATGCATACACTGGGTCTTCTCAAAATGTATACATAGGCCAATCTTGTTGACCTCAGTATCTAAACTGGTGGTCATTTCTTGCAAGTATCCCTTTGTTTCATCAAATAGGGTGATATTATCCACAAAATCTATGCATCACTCTATGCAAAGGACTCCAAAGTCCTTGGAGAAGAGAAACAAGAATGGTGTTAGTATACCAATCCCACATTACTAATACCAAAAACAAGGAGCATATTTGAGTATTATTTTCATCTTCTTCGAATCTGAATAGTTAGTGCTTGAATCAAAAGGACTAGATAATTTCACCTGTGCCATGATTTGACAAGATTTTTAAAATATTAATAACAATGCATGAAGGCTGATGGAAACACTTTCAATAAGATATAAGAGTAACTGTTTTTAACAAATTAATTATCACTAAGACAGCAGTGTGTTAATTTTTTTGCTTTTTTGTGCATTTTTTTATGAATCCTTGCTCTTTCCGCATTATAAATAAACCCTGATTTAGAGTAAGTTTAATTCAAGAAGAATTGATTTGTCATATAGGAATCCCAAATGTCTACAATTTCAGAAAGAGGAAAGCTGATGTTCTTCCTCTGGATGATCCAAGGACAGGGAAGATTAATATTTTTTTTCATTTCTATCCCATCAATCTCTGAGCCAAGGTGGCAATTTATTTTCACACTATCTGTGTTCCTTAGAAGCTTGGGACAAAGAAACTTTTCATGGCTATGTGTGTTTTAGTTCTCTCTTACAAGAAGCTAAACTTTGGAGGAAGACTGTGTCCTTCAAGCCAAGGCAGCTTACAAATAAATAATTCTCATGCTTTTCATTATAAATCCAAAATTCACTCTAAGAAAGAGAAGGGAATGAATATAAAGCCTATACAACTGGACTCTTAGGAAAAACTCTTGAAGTTGAGTTTTACAGCTATGCATTTCTCATCTCCGGTTTAGAAAAAAGCATAGAACTTTTCAATTTACAGAGATTGGAATGCCTAATAGCTAGAACTTAGTGGAAAGGAAAAGATGGAAAAGCCCTTCAGAAAAGGCAAAATGCCTACATACATCAGAATAAAAGTACAATTTAATTTTAAGTATAATTAAGTATAAAATACCATTTAGTACTGAATCCATAATTCAATGTTTAATGCCAATAATCATATATTATTATGCAGATTGTAGTTAATGCATAGAATTAGTAGATTAGGAGTATACACATAAAATCATGAAGTCTGGAATTATTAATTTTTAATTCCACCTTTTTTATTAAAGTATGAATGCCTTTAAGTTGCAGAATACTTTACATACATTGGAAAGCAATAAGCATATTTATTAAAGGTGCAATTCCTCCTCAGTATGTTCCCATGATAAATCTATATGCTCTAATAGTGACTGCATACACACAGACACACCCACACATACATACACACAGGTGCATATTCAGACACAATGAAAAAGTCTTCCATAGCTATATGCTCTGATTTGCTTTCTTTTAAGGCTTCTGTAAGGTGCCCAGTGCTCCTAACATTACCACAAGTTATGAACAAGACTGTGTAAAGTGCAGTATTACCTATATATATATATATATTAGTAATCAGCACTTTCTCTTTAAAACATTAAAAATACTTATGAATCCTTTCATCTGTGAGTTGAAAACATTTCAGGAAATATTAACAGGATGTTAATATTTCAAGAAATATTAGCAGAATATTAACAAACTTTCTGCCATCAAACCTGATCTTAAAGATTATTATACTTCTCAGATGCTAACGATTAATATGCTAGTTTAAACTGAACCCTGGAGCACAAGTAAATAAGCTAATGTAGATTCTGTTTGTGGCAAGACTGTTGAAAAACTAAAGTTTGTGCCAGGAGCAAGGTAGACTCTACATTACAGCCCAACTTATATATATATATATATTCATGGTGTTCATCCTTAGGCAGTGGTCTGATTTATTGGACAAGGTATAAAAGAGGGAATTTACATTCAGGTGTCCCACCATTCACTTGGCATCCCTGCAGTTCATCTTTTAAACAATGGCACTAAGGGGGAAATATGTGACTGGAAGTACATTTTAAAAGCTTAAATGAATAAAATAAAATATAGGATATGATTATAATGTGTAAATGTAAGCATATGTCAATACTCAAACCGTGAAATGTGGATTAATTGTTAGGCTGTCAAACTGCAGGTAGAAATTTCAGCCCAGGAAGTGATAAAAAGAGAGCAGTAGATCCTCAAATTGTATTCTCTTTGTCCGTAGAAGATGATCCTACTTACTACCTTATTACATGTTAACAACAAACTCTGTAAGATCTCATTGTTAAATCTGCTCAGTGGATTTCAACAAGGAAATTGAAATAATTTACAAACCATAAGACAAGAACTTGAATTCCAAAGCTTAAAATAAGTTTGAAAGGTGAAATGAACAAATGACTAAACAAGAAGCTTTATCACATTAAAACAAAACAAAACAAAAAAAATCCAGCAGCAGATTTCAATGTTATGTAATTATAATAAAGAAGTATATTTTCAGGAAATTTTCTGAATTGCTATTTTTTTAAAAAATGAAAAAGGTGATTAGTCAAATTTTGGAAATTCATCATTCCCAAATTGAATGATTGTTCATTCATTTTATATATATCTGTGTTTATGTTCCCAGGGCCATTTTTGCTGTTGCTTAACCATCCAAAAATTGAAATTCAGCCATCATCAGATTCTAATTCTTGAGACATTTCTTCAGAGGAGCTATTCCTGTGGATCCGGCCATCACTCTTCATGCTATGGAAAGTTTTCTTAAAGGCCTCCATCATAGCATGAGCTAACTTCTTGGCCTCTAGCTTGCTCTCACATTCTACGGCATGACAGTCCATCTGATAGGACAAATCATCATTGATCTCCCGATATATCCAAGCAAAAATGTTTGGGCTCACATGGTGATCAGCAGTGCAGTAAGCAATACGAGCAACCTGAAAGGTATCCATGTGGATAGTGGCCTCTCCTTTGAGGTCCAGATGATGAAGCCAAACCTGGAAAGGACGGATTTCTAGGAGGGCATTAGCTGGGAAGATGTCCTCTCTAGCAAGGGTGTGCTTCTTCCACAATTCAATTACTGGCTTTTCTGTGCAACCGGACAAAAACTGCATCCCTGTTGTAGAAACTTTTCCCAAGTATGTAACCTGATACAAGAGAAAAAGAAAAAAGTTAGTCATCCTAATGCTAACATTATAATGTCCAGTAATTGTTCCACCAAATCCATCGTTATTACTGAAAATTTCTGCAGAACTTAATCTCTAAAAGGCTATTTCTTTATTTTGGATTCACAAAGCTTCTGTAATACTGAGTCAATGTTCCTTCAAAATTCTGGAGCCAAATATCACATCACAATTTTTAAAAAAGAAAAGAAAACTGAAAATCTATTACTAGCTTGGCAGTTCTCAGATGTACGTGATGCAATCATAATACAAAAAGCTGCAGTCCTTGATGTTATCATTACCAAATCATTAGGTGTGGCAACTTCCTGTCCCCTTCCAACAACCAAAATCAGTGGGGATGCCAGCAGGAAATTGCAAGTCCTAGATCTGCAGGCAGGTTAAATGGCTGTTGCTAGATGGGGGAGGGTACAAGAAGGAGGGAAAGAAGCACAATGTAGTGCAAGGAGAGCATGTGAGGGTGAGTAAGGGCCTGAGAGATAGAGTCAGGAAAGGGTGCATAAAGGTGTGGGGATGAAGAAAAATTGGTCATAACCCTACATTCAGTGCCTTGTAGTAGTTGCTGATTGAATCGTTGTAGGTCAAGGACTACCTTGACCTGCAGCTTTCAAGTTAGCTTCACCATACTATTACAAAATATCAGAAAGATATCACTATAAGGATAAGGCATAAGATTTAAAAGATACTTTGTTAACTGCTCCCACGTGCACATTATCAACAGAACAAACACTCCATTATCAGCTAGCTACTGATTTTTTTTTACAAGTAACCTTTATGCTACTTGTAAAAAGCTGTCCATGTTTCTTCACTCACAATGGAATTCCATGGGACTTATTTCCTAGGAAGTCTTCATAGGATTGAAATCTAAGATTGTGTGCTAAACTTAAGGTCTCTTTTCAAACCTTACTTTTGCAATGATTGCTTTTTCTTCTACATGCAACTATTTCACAGAACTGTTCTTTAGAAATATTAAGTTCTTTAAAGACCACTAATCAGAAATGCTGAATGGTAAAAAGTAAAGGTAGAAGTTTCCCTGTCCAATCATGTCCGACTCTAGGGGGCAGTGCTCATCTCCGTTTCTTGGTCAAGGAAGCCAGCATTGTCTGAAGACATTTTCTGTGGTCATGTGGCCAGCATGACTATACGCCAAAGGTGCATGTTACCTTCCCACCAAAATGGGACCTATTAATCTACTTGCATTTGCATGCTTTTGAACTGCTAGGTGGGCAGGAGCTGAGGCAGGAATGGGAGCTCACTCCATTGCGTAGCACTCGGCTCTCAAACCCAGGCTGTCAGCTTTCCAGCTGACAAGCTCAGCGTCTTTAATCGCTGACCCATTGCGTCCTTCTGAGCCTTTAATATGGCTGAGTAGTAGCCTTATTAAAATCCCATCATGCCTCCCTCCAATTTTCCATTCCTTAGACAACACCTTAATCTGTTAAATATAATTACTGCCATGTCTACAAAGCCAAATTCACAATACCAAAGCATTCCACTTATTATTCAGACCAGAGGTTATAATAATATTCTAGAAAAAAAGAAAACAATTAAGCCATTTCCTAGAATAAAATTTCAGCTATGAAAAAATAGAATTTGTTACAAAAATAAACCAATAGCACATGAAACATAAGATAGGAGCTATTTGATGGAAAGGATATTTAAGCAGAACAGAGAAACAGCAATCAATACAGCAGACAACACTGAGATATGCAGTAGAGAAGAAAACAAGAAAGGGAATATGTGGCATTGGATAGTGGAAATATCAAAATACAGAGAACAGAATGTTAGTACAACACATCCAAAGCTCTGCTTTAGATCTGGAAAAAGGAATGTGCTGACTTCATTTATCAAAATTAGGTCCAATTTTCAAATCCCATCATTTATTTTTCTGTAACAAATGGATTAAATATAAATATTAGTTTTATTGTGCACTTATTAAATGATGTATTGTAATAAATCATTATGCTATTAACTATGACATAAAATAATTTTAATTGAAACAAAACAGCTTAGCTTAATGTTACTCTAGTCCAGGGTTTGCTCTTACTGTATATATGAATGAGGAACCTGTATCTCCAAAGGTCAAATTTGCATTTTAAGGATTCTATTCCCTTGAATTGTAAATGGCGTGTTCAGAAGAGTCATTTTCATCATATCCTGACTGTTGTTTTCATATCTACCCTAATCTCTGATTGCACTGCTATAATCAGCGTTGTGCTGTATTCTCAACTTTGGAATATGCAGGATTCCATGGATTCTCAACTTTGGAATATACAGTGACTGTTTTTCTGGGGACTACTTTTCTTTTTTTTTTTTTTTTTTTTCTCAAAAAAGTTTTATTAGTACAAACTTACATAAGTGGTAACAAAATATTAAATCCAAAGTACAAACATTTTTATTTCCCCCCCCCAGACCCACCCCCTTCCCTCCCCACCTCCCCCCCCCGGACTTCCCAGAGATAATACAGGGCATAATAATAAGTTTAAATTGTTAATAAAAAGAAAAAGGAAAAAGGAAAAAAAGAACACTATTTTTTAAAAAAACTTCAACTCCAAACTATACAGTACTAATATATCGCATTTGTATACAATAGTAAAGATACAAAAAAGAGAGAGAAAAAAAAGAAAGAGAATAAAAAAAAAGAAAGAAAGAAAGAGAAAACTCTTTAACACTACAAACAAACAAACCTCCTACCTCCTCCCTTCAGTCCTCTATCTTATACAAGGTAAGTGTTACATAAGTAATAACTAAATATAAAATACACAAATCTTAAACTAATATTATTAACATTAGAAATAACCTCTAAGATAAAACTTAACTAAATGTTACATAAGTAATCATCAAATATTAAATTTCATCATGATATTAATAAGATAATATTATTCTAAATTAATTCGCTAACTTCAATAAACAAAAAAAGAAAATAAAAGAAGAATAAACAATAAACAAATCTTCAACAAACTATATATATCTAATATTATCAACATTAAAAATAACCTCAAAATTATATAAAACTTAACTAAATATTGCATAAGTAATCATTAGATAGGGAAAAGATAAAATACAATCATATTAGTTTCTATCCATCCAATATATTTCAACATCACATTATTTTGTATCTTGATAGTTCATCTTTTAATAGTTCAATAAATTCAAATTTGTCAAGTCGTCTCCCGTCTGCTCCCAAACCTCCATCTCCTCTTCCCCAGCTATCTGATTCAGGCACTCCTTTTGGATTTTTGAGTCTATTTCTTTTTGATCCGTCGAAGGTGGCTTCCCCTCCTCCTCCTCTTTTATTTTCATACACCCTTCTTCTGGAATCTTGGATATATCAGCCTTTAGAACATTGACATAAAATTCAGTAGCTTTTTTTATCGTGTTGAGCCGGTATCTTTTTCCAGAAAATTTCACTGTTACTCCAACTGGTGCTTCCCATTTATATTGTAAATTTAATCTCTTAAATTCATCAATCAAAAAAGTATAGCTTTTCCTGGCTTTAAGCATTTTAGAGGGGATTTCTTTCCAAATCTTTAGTTCCTGACCATTCACCATAAGATTATTGTTAAACGTTGCTTGTATAATTCTGTTCCGTAGAGCTCTTGTGGTAAAATATATGACAATATCCCTTGGTAGATGCTTTTGTTTGGCGTACCACGAGTTGATTCTGTATGTTTTGTCGATTTGTGTAGCCAATTCCGCTTTAGAAATTCCAGACACCTGATCCAATATGTCAACCATCCTGCCTTTTAAATTTTCATATAATCCTTCTTTCAAACCTCTAATCCTTATAGCAACTTCCATAGATCTGAACTGAGTCATTAAGACCTCTTTTTCAAAATTTGCAATGTCATTTTGGATTTTATCTATGTAATTCACCGAAGTTGCCAAAGCTTGTTTATTTGTTTCAATACGTTCTGCCAAAACTTCAATATTTGTTGCTAAGCCTTTGCAAACCTCTAACACATCAAATCTTAGTTGTTGATTCATATTCTTCAAAGCAGCCTGCATCTTATGGTCTATCTCACTTATTTTCTGGTTAAATTCCAAAGTAAGTTCATGTTTCATAATCTTTAAATTATTTAATAAGTTTTCAGGTGTCAAAAGCTGTGGAGGTGTTAGCTCAGTGTTAAGTTGCATTTTAGAAATATATCCAGATGAATAGTCATTTCTTTTAGTCAAAACAGTCTTTCCAAACTTTGAAGCCATTGGTGTTTCAAAAGAGTACAAAAAAGAAAGAAAGCCAGTTGCCTGATTAAAGTTCTTTCCAGTTTAAAAATCAGATAGTCTTTTATTATTGAAAATATTTCTATTATAACTTTAATCCAGAGTTAGGAGACAGAGAAAGAAAAAACCATTTTTCCAAGTTAAAAGTTTCCATAAGAGAGAGAGAAAGAAAAAAAAAAAAAGCCTCTGGGGAAACGAAAGTCACTTTCACTTCTCAATCGCCATATTGTTACTCTGTTTCCTTTGTTCCCTTGCCGAAGTGAAAGCTTACCCAGGAGTTGAAAAAAAAAGGAAAAAAAGAGGTTTCAGTACTTGCCCATCTCACGCCTGTTTCTCTCTGTCTGCTTCTATAGTTTAAATGTAGTTATAAATCCCATTTTTGAAGCAGCGGCTGGTCACTCCATCTAGCTCTGCAAAAGGCAGAGGTTTCCAGATCTTCGGAGCTGGAGACAGGCTGCATGGGGAGCTCTCCCTTCGCGCCCTGCAGATGGCTCCTAAGGCGCTGGGGGGGCTCTACCCCTCCTGTCAGGCTCTCATCTCTCCCCTTTGCCCGGGGAAGAGATTTTAAAGCCGCCAGACAGCTGTTCTGGCGGCTTTTAACAAAGATCGGAAAGGCATCCAACGAGGGATGTCTGCGATGAAGCGCTCCAAAACCGGAAGTCCTGGGGACTACTTTTCTTATGCTCAAGCTATAATGGAGAGAGTATGGGCAACATAAAAAAAATGTCATAGCTAAATATATAAATGCTTTAAAATTCTGGTTTTTTTATTTGTAGCCTCCCAAAGTGCAATATAAAAAAATCCAGTAATATAATAGATATGCCAAGAAATAGGCTTTATTATAATTTTGCATTTTAGGAAATTGCAATGTTTAAAACCATTAGCCATCATTATTTCATAATAGGAAAGCAAGATATCATTATTTCATGTGGGACATTGAAAAAAGAATTCTCAAGTGTGTTGAAGTTACAGTAATTCTCAGAATTTCTCAGCTATCATACAGTGGTCCTCTCTTACCAACTACCTTGTTCAAAGTGTTGATGGTTGGGGAAAAAACAACTTTGTGACCAGTGTTTTGATTTCATAAAATATATGAAGAACGGTTGCAGGAACTAGGTATGTCTAGTTTAATGAAAAGAAGGACTAGGGGAGACATGATAGCAGTGTTCCAATATCTCAGGGGTTGCCACAAAGAAGAGGTAGTCAAACTATTCTCCAAAGCACTTGAGGGTAGAACAAGAAGCAATGGGTGGAAACTAATCAAGGAGAGAAACAACTTAGAACTAAGGAGAAATTTCCTGACGGATAGAACAATTAATCCGTGGAACAGCTTGCCTCCAGAAGTGAATGCTCCAACACTGGAAGTTTTTAAGAAGATGTTGGATAACCATTTGTCTGAAGTGGTGTAGGGTTTCCTGCCTAAGCAGGGGGTTGGACTAGAAGACCTCCAAGGTCCCTTCCAACTCTGTTATTCTATTCTATTCTATTCTATTTTACCAGATTTAAAATGTATAGATATATGTTTAAGAATCATGGCTGTCTTCTACTATTACACAGAGCAGTGAGTGAACCTATGGCACGCGTGCCACAGGTGGTATGCGGAGCCATATCTGAGGGCATGTGAGGCGTTGCCCTATGTCAGCTCCAGCGCAGATGTGCATGCTGGCCAGCTGATTTTCGTTCTTTTTTTCAGCGGTTTTCACTCTCGCCAGGCTTCAGGAAAGCCTTCTGAAGCCTGGGGATGGCAAAAAATGGGCCAACGGGCCAACCGGAAGTTCACTTGTGTGCGTCACCCCCAGCCTCCCTTTTCACTGTCAGAGGTCTTCAGGAACTTCTTCGGCTTTGGACAGTTGTAACCAGGCCTCGCACACACATCGATCTGGAGCTCTGTTATCGGCTAAAGAGGCCTTCAGGAAAGGCCTTTAGGAAAGGCCTCTGCAGCTGATAACAGAACTCTGGATCGATCCTGAGCTCTGTTATCGGTGACAGAGACCTTCAGGAAAGCCTTGCCGGCTGCAGAAGAAATGGGCCAAGGTGTGCGAGGCCTGGTTGCAACTATCTGAAAGTAAGCAGTAGGGCAGCTCCACTTCCGTTTCGTTTCTGAACTTCCGGTTGGCCCGTTGGGTCATTTTTCTCTGTCCCCATGCTTCAGGCGGCTTTCCTGAACCATGGGAAGAACAGCCCAACGGGCCTACCGGAAGTCCAGAGGCTTCAGTGAGGCCTGTGTGCATGTGCGGGGGGGGCAGTGTGGGGGGTTGTGCACATGCGTGGGGGGCAGCGCGGGGGTTGTGCGCATGCGTGGGGGGAGGACATTGCATTATGGGTGTGGGCACACGCACGCACGCTATTGCGCGCGCACCCTTTTGGCACCCGAGCCAAAAAAGGTTCCCCATCACTGACATATAGAATAGCTATTAGTTTCTTGCTTTTTAAATCTACCAAGATTATTTTTACACATATTATTGAAGAACTTTTTAAAACTTCTATGGTATCAGTTTACTTTTTATTTTTACAAATTCATTTTCTCCAAACTAGTTAATTTCTTTCAGATTTGGATTTTTAATGGATTTTAGACATGTTAATTTCTTAACCTATTATAAGAATAATGCCTGGTTGGCTTTCTAACAGTGCTCAAGAAGATCCGCCTTGCCCTATAATCACATTGAAAAAAAACTTTCAAACAGAGAACAAAAGATGCAATTTATTTCAGCAAGCTCTTATTCATTCCACAGCTTTAAATGTTGGTTGCCTTTGCAGACTAATTAGCTGAACTATCATTAAAGAAAATACTGCTTGCCTTAGATCAGGAAACGCATCTAAGCAATTGTGAAGGGCTGTACTTATTACATTACACAAATGCAATTGCCTTGTAAGAGTTTAAACAAAATGCCTGAGCAATCTATTGGAGCCAAGTCTTTTCAACAACATGATTCTAGAATATTATTTGAAGGCCAAAAAATGTTAATTTATGGGTTATGCTCTGTAGATTTGCAGTGATATGTGGAAAATTTATCAATTTGCAGCCTGGCTTGGTTCATATTGCTCTTTTAGTCCAGACCATAAACTCCAATTGACTTACTTTATTTATGTAACCTCTCAAGTTATCTCCAGATTTGATGACACATTCGGTCCTAACTCAGGGACAGGCAACACTTTGGGGATTCCACTGCCTTCCAGACAATTTCAGAAGATCCAGGTTAATATATATTTCTAAACTGTTAACATACCAAAAGATAAAGGTCCTACAAATACTTTCGTTTTTGAGAGAACAGAGTTTGTCCACTGCTATCATAATGCATCTTATAGTGATATATTCTCAACAGTCTCTCTGAAGTGCTAACAAACTTACAAAAAACAAAAGCAAATAAAAACAAATTATCTTCAAAGTTGCTAGCTTATAACAATAACATTATTTTTAAAAAGATTCAATCTAGCAAGTCTATCGAAATAACTTCATGGGTCAGGCTGCAATGAAATAAAACAGCTTCTTTTAAAGTTGGAGAAATCTCATTTTATGTTAAATCATCATTAAACTTGTTATCTCCAGGTAAATGGACTAAAATTATCATGTGTTACAGAGCAAGAACATACTGAGATTAGTATAAACTGAAGTCCATCAAGAAGGCTGTCCCTAAACTGGACTTGGACATGTTTTGGCAATGGCAGAAAAGAAATAAAAATAACTGGACCAAATGAATATGAATCACTTGGTTGAGTTGGATGGCAATAGACATTGAATAAATAAACAAAAATATAAACTAAATATAAACACATATGTATATGTATATGTATATACATACACACATATATACATACATACACACACACACACACACACATATATTAACTCATCGATACATACTTAGATTATATAACTGTTGAAAGCAAAATGTTGTTTGTTTTACTATTGTTATCCTTGACTCATCTGGCAGCCAATCTTAGTGGGTGAAAAATTAATGTAAACATTCATACACATAATTTAAAATAGCAAATTAAAGTTGATGAGGTCATCCTACGCCGTTATACTGGGGTTAAATATACGATGTAAATCAAACTAAACAAGTTCTAAAAACAAAGCAAGTCAATTTGGCTGAAACAAATAAAAAATGAGATCACTTTAATTAAAATAACATTTTAAAAAGCTAAACTAAGCCCAGAAGCTTGATTAGCACCAAGCAGGTCTATTTTATTTCTAGATGACAAAACATTACATTTAATATGTGTAACTAGTTTTAATTTTCCTTTCATTGTTTCTTACAACAATAGAGATACAAATCCCCATGATATAGGCCAATTTTTAAAATTTAATTTATTTAATTTCCACTTCATTTATATTATTTATATCACGTCCTTTTAGGTAGGTTAGGTTGAGAAATAGTGTATGGTCCAAAGTCACTGAGCAATTCTAAGTCAAAACTCAAGTAAACAAATTGCAAGATCCCATACAGTTGGTATTCAT
Organism: Diadophis punctatus similis; assembly: GCA_023053685.1. NCBI lineage: Eukaryota > Metazoa > Chordata > Lepidosauria > Squamata > Dipsadidae > Diadophis > Diadophis punctatus. Next base: position 49,308,538 of record JALIGW010000005.1, read on the forward strand.
TCTGGCTAATGTCTATCACAATCAGAACCCTTGCAACTTAAATATAACTTGCTCCCACTTGTAGATTCGTCAGAATTACTTTATTATTCCTTAACCCAAATGTCTGCCAATAACTGTGGTGATTAGGACTGTTATATTGTAATAATTCCTCTTAATTGGATTTTTCAACGTGTGCATCTACTGCACAAGGTCATTCACCTAACTCTAGATGGAAGATGTATGGCATACACATGGCAAAAGTGTATTTGGACACAAGAACAAAACTATTTAACTTATTTAGTTATGTACTAATTTTTTTTCTGGCCTTCTCAATGATAAGGCGATTCTACTTGGCTTACTCTTATTTCTCAGTTCATTTTTTGCTTATCAAACACAGCCAGCACATAATTTGATGTTTCAATGGGATTCTTAATATGCAAAGACAGTAAATATTGTGGCTGACACTAACAAAGTTTGAAATGATTTGTGATGTATTAAAATGCCCTTTTGAGACAAAGGAGCTTTATAAAATGACACTATTATACTCCACAGGATATTCTTCTTTGTCTCTGATGCCAAATTTGTCGGCTTTGAGTCAAAACAAAGGACTGCTATTCTTTTAGCAAAGAAGTAATTCAACTTGTGACATTTACTGTACACTATTCTCTTGGTGCAAAACATACAGAAGGCTGCCAGGAGAAATCAAAATATTCAGAGGGGAAATCACATCAACACTTCTCCTTTTCTTCTATCTTAAAACCAAATCTGAATTGATAAATCTTCAAATGGAGTTCAAAATGTAAAGTAGTACTCAAGGCAACCTTGAAGTAAGGCCTGCCACTGCTTGTCTGCCCACAATGTAAATAGCTAGTTCCAGTGCCTGAGGAGTTTTATTGACATGTATGTTTCCAAAAACTGTAAAAAAAGCAAATCACTAAAATGCTATAAGATATTTTTGCATAGATCCAGGGTGTCAAAGTGGATTTCTTCAAGGGCCAGATCAGCATTGTAGTTCTCCGTGGGCTGGATGGGGGGGGGGAGATGGGATGGACGCCTCCTGCAGCACTTTGCTGGCCAAAACAGGGCACGGGGGTGCAGGTGGCCCCTCTGCCCCATTTTGGCTGGTAGAGTGCTGCAGGAGACTATCCAGGCGGTTCCCCCGAGTCCCATTTTGGCTGCCAGAGACACTGTGGGCCGGTCCTTTGCTATTTCCAGGCTGGCCATGTGGGCCAGATTTAAGTACCCCACGGGATTGATCCAGCCCAAGGGCCTTGAATTTTACACCCCTTGTATAGATGAGATACAATTCTGCTAAAAGAAAGGATGGTCATAGTTAAATGTAGTGAATTGAGCTAAAACTGGATTGAAAAACTGACAGTACTATGCTGCATTATTATAAATATAGGTATGTGGAATATGGAATGTGGAATAAATGAATGAGGATAAATCAAGATTATAATCTATGTCTTATAATCTTTCTTGTTTGGTGTATATATTTACTTTTTTCATTGTGTTTTTAACTGATTTTATGATTGTTCACTGCCCAGAGTCATGAGTTTGAGATATAGGTGGCCACGAAAGTTGATTGATTGATTGATTGATTGAATGATTGAATATTGTTTTTTCAAAAAAATTAATCAGCTGGGAAAATACTTTATTGTTCAGTCCAGCTCAGTCCATTATTCAACTCTGGTTCAATTGTTCAATGCGGTTAAGAAACTATGTATGAGAATTTCCTGTTTTAATATGCAAAAGAGAATAAACTATCAGAGAACAGCAAGTAAATGTCCAAAACAAAAGGTCTGCCCAAGAAAACAACGTTTTTATCTCTTCAACATTTCCAAATATAGATGAAATGCTATGGAACTCAGGTCACCCATTACAGTAACATTCCCACACTCTCAGTCAAAATCTTCTCTTTCAAATTTGAACAACAGTCTAATCTTACAGCGTGATTTCAGCCTTCACTTCTACCCAAGTAAAAGAGTTGTGGAGATTATTAACAAAGTAAGAAATGAAAAACTCATTTTTCTACTTTTATAAGATGACAATCTGAGTTACAAACAGATTTACTGAATGATTCTATATTGGTCTACAGTGGTCATTTCAGGAAATACAAAAGCAAATATTTAAGAACATTGACACGATAGAAAATTAGAATCTCTAATTATAAGCACATGCACACAGAAAGACACAAATCCTTCACATCTATTATTAAAGAACACATTTTAGTATACATTAGGAAAACATCAGAAAGCATTTTGGAATAATTGAACATGTTCTAGATGAATGTACACATGTAGCACTTTTAAAGTCCCATTAAATGGCATTCTTTTAACCCATTATCTAAATAAAAAGATAATGTTATTGGTTTCAAATGGCAAGAATAACAGGACAGCGACTTTTCAGATAAATATTCTGGGAAACACCCCAACATTTTATATGAATCAATAGATGAGATTGCTTGTAATTTCCATTTCCACTGTTTTCCCAAAGTCAGAAATCAGGCAACATGTTAAATTAATTATACTAAATAGCTCAGGCACCATCAAAGCTGACACCAGTGAGAGCATAGAACAACTCAAAGAAGTAGTGCAAGATCGGAAGATGGGGAGAGATCTGACCCATAGAATCATCAAGGGTCGACTAAATGAATAATATCATCATCATCATTAAACAGTTCAGAATTCTAAAACAAACATTCATTAATAAAAATGTATAGTTGCAAAACTACTCAATATTACCATTATAGAGCAACTTGGATAAGGATTGTAGGTCAATTACTGCTATTAGTAGAGCCTGTATTAAAAACCTGTTGCATTAGTTAAAGCACTGCTAGAATAACAGTGCAGTGTAAGAAGAGATGCAAATAACACTGAAACACAACATGAAGCATTTTAATGCACAATGGGTCTATTGAATGGTAAATGTTTAATTTTAACAAAAGAATTCAGTAAGTTCAGACCTATAAGAAATATAAACATGCATTTAATATGTATAGAGTTCTTGTAGTAATATAAAGAATTAAAAATTAAAAATCTTCCCATGAATTATTCCTCACTGCATTTCTATCCAAACAGATTGCTTGGGTTTTATATGGCAGCACCTGGCTGAATTTGACTAAGTTTGGAACTTAAGTAAAACTAAGTTTGTCTGTCTATCTAGTCATTAAATTTATATGCTGCCTATCCAGCATATAGACTCTAGCACAGTGGTTCTCAACCTTCCTAATGCCGCGACCCTTTAATACAGTTCCTCATGTTGTGGTGACCCCCAACCATAAAATAATAAAATTATTAGGAAACTCAGGGGTGGGTTCTAACTTACCTCACTGCCAGTTCACTTCCTCCTGCGCTGCGTGGCTGCGCCTCATGGGCACGCATGCTCTTTGTGTGTGGACGCATGCGCAGTGCCAATTTTTTTTAATTACAAAAAAAAGCTGAAAACAAGATAGCGATGCATTAGCAGTGCCAGAAATTTGGCTTCTGCGCATGCTCAGAAGTTCCCATGGTACAGATTTTTTGGGGGGGGGCAGTAATCTATTTGCATGTGGGTGGACCCGCCTGGATACGGATAGAGGAGCGGTGTCTCGGTTCCTAAGACCATCGGAAATATGTGTTTTCCGATGGTCTTAGGCGACCCCTGTGAAAGGGTCGTTCGACCCCCAAAGGGGTCGCAACCCCAGGTTGAGAACCGCCACTCTAACAGTTGTGTAGTTTGAATGGGAATTGTCAGGAATGAAAAATAGAAAGGGAAATAAAAAATCATCCCAGAAAAGGACAAGAGTAAATCTTTGCTGCTGCCAAAATTACATGGTAATATTTGTGCAGTTTGTCATAATCAGGGGCTCAATATTACCCAAAGGCATCTTTGCCATTAGATTTGCTTAAGATAGTAAATGTGATCAGAACCTTAGACATATGAAATGACAAATGAAAATCCCTGCTAAAGTATTAAGCCTGTCTAGTAATGAGATTAGCCAATAGATTCTCTAACTCAACTAAATTTATGTACAAATTATTTCTTCTGCTAAAGAGTGCTGTCTAGCGATCCATTAAAAAAAAACCCGAAAAGGACCAGCATGCAGTTTTTGGAATTAGTTTAGAAAGAAATGCAAAGTATTGAGTTGGCAGTTTTCCGTCAATGAAAGAACAGTGACTGTTAGAATGACTTTAAGAGCCTTCATTAATGCCCAGCTAGTAGAGTTTGTATATAACCACAAATATTACAGAACATCTCCAGTGATTTCTTTACAAAGAAAACTAAATATGAATAAGTGCATCTTTCATTACTTAGAAAACTGAAACACACGTAACAATACCAAAGGGTGTCATTTAGCAGGGCTTGTTATTGGAAACTAGAAGTAAATGACTTTAAGAAGACAAAATACTTTAGCTTACTCAAATGGACTCTCATTTTTTTTAGTTCATATTGCAGATATGTAATAGATCCTCTGGCAATGTAATAGTAATTCACAATACTTTATTTTGAGAGTCTATACTTTTGTTTTTGAAATTGGCTGAGATGGGTGGACAAATAGTAAAAAAAAACTTCTTAGAGGCACAACACAAAATGTGCTTCATGTAAAAGCAAATTTGCTATGGAAACTTCAACAGCCATATTTACACACTGGAGCTAAAACAGTGATACACTTAGCCATTTTGGTGGATTAATATTTTTCTCTTTTGGAACAGAATAATAGTAAAACCAACTATCTAGTCATAATGATTTTTAAAAATATAAATCAAGGAAACTTGGAGACAGTCAATTCTCCAGTCAATGACCAAGATAGAGAGCTGAGGTGGTACAGTGGTTACAATGCAGTACTGCAGACTACTTCAGCTGACTGCTAGTTGCAGTTCGGCAGTTCAAATCTCACCGGCTCAAGGTTGATTCAGTCTTCCATCCTTCCAAGGTGGGTAAAATGAGGACCCAGATTGTTGGGGGCAATATGCTGACTCTCTAAACCGCTTATAGAGGGCTGTAAAAACACTATGAAGCGGTATATAAGTCTAAGGCTATTGCTATAGGATAGAATTGGATTGGATAAAAAAGAAATTTTCTCCCATTTTCAAGCAAACAGTATTTCTCATTTCATGTCCCTTGACAGCATGGTACTTTTCCAATATTAGAAGGAAATAATTATTTTTCTATATTTCATCTAAGTTAGACAGTAACTCTATTAGTTGTTTGATATCTATCAGTTCAGTGAATGCAAATCCATTTATGCAGAATGGCATTTCCATTTATATGTAAATGAAATGTAAGTTAAGTATAAGTAGGAAGCATATTTAAGTTTTCAAAGAGATTTTTACTGCTGTCTTTGTAGCATTTAAATACTTAAGTACTAATATTATGAATATTAAATGTATCAATCTTTGCTTTTTTCTAATAGGTATTAGCAAAAATTGACTATCTAAAATATTCATTTATTTAAAACATATATGTAGCTGCCCATCTTAAGAACAATTTTGGCATGGCCTAGAAGAAGCTGATGAAAAAATAATTAGATCTTGTTTGGGTTCATTAAGGAAAGAAATGTTTAACTGATTATCTAAATATGTGAACAGCCATACTTGGCCATACTTTCTGAGATTATTATAAATTAAAGTAAATCCACAAAAATCATATGATAAAAATTATAAAATAGCTATAGATTGTGAAAGATATACTAAAAGTATTTTCAGTTTCTTCAGTTGAGTTGCTTGAAATATTATATAAAATAAAAGAGTATATGAGTTTCTTTTTTTTTCAGAGCGCTAACAGTATTGGCATAAAGAAGAGGAACCAATTAGAATTTTATCTTTGGCAAAAGATCTTTTTTTAAAAAAATCTCCTTGAGTCTGGGTAGTTTTTAGTCTGGGTAATTTTTAGGCAAGTTATTAGATTATGTGGCTACATCTTCACAGGTTTTGGAATGATATGAATTATCTGGATTCATTTCAATCTAAGTTTGGGTCCATTTATGAGATAGGTACTGGTTTTGTCATCTTCATGGACAAAATATTGTTTCTTATTCTGTTAAATCGCCTGGCAACTGTCCTAAACTGTGGTATCCTTCCGAATTCGGCAGTCAGGGAACATTATTTTACAGTGGTACTATCATTGGAGATCCCATTTCAGAACATGATACGAGTAGATGCTTATTTAAAGACATAGTTGTTGGCCTGGAATTTTATTTTGTGATTTAACATATACATGAAAGCACTGTGAGTTTTTTAGTATTATATATCATAAGCTATAGATACCAATATTTCCTATTTTTAGTTATTGAAATACAGATAGAGAATAGAGATTCGGACTGTATGTTCGGACAGGAACATATTCCTTTCAACTTCAAAACTATACATACAAGGTTGCATGCAACTACAGTAGTACATCAAATGTGAATATCCCTAGAGATGAGATAACAGCCATGGGTGATCTGTCCCATCTGAACTAATATAATATGCACACACAGCTGCCTTTGAAAAGTATTCAAAAACTTCAGGAGTCCAAAACTGCTTACAGGTAGTCCTCAATTTATTTAGTAACCATTCAAAGTTACAATGTCACTGAAAAAAATTTCTTATGACCATTTTTCACACTTGCAACCATTGCAGCATCCCCATGGTCAAATGATCCAAATTTGGATGCTTGGCAACTGGCACATATTTATGATGGTTGCAGTGTCCCAGGGTCATGTGATCTCTTTTTCCAAAATTTTGCCAAGCAAATTCAATAGGGAAGCCAGATTCACTTAACAACACAGGGCGGTTTCTCCTGGTTCGGACCGGTTCACCCAAACTGGTAGCGACCCACTGGTGATGTCACAATGATGTCACGGTTTTGGTCGTTGCCGATCCGTGGGCGCCGCTATCTTTTTTTTTTTAAAGATTTTTTTGGGGGGGGGGATTTTTTTCCAGGTTCTTTTTCTTCTGCAAATGCGCAGGAGCCAAATTTCCGGCACTGTGCATGCAGTCGCCATCTTGTTTTTGGCTTTTGGCGGGGGGGGGGGTATTTTTTCAATTATTATTTTTTTGCAATTTTTTCCTGGTTTTTTCTTCTTCTGCACATGCGCAGAAGCCGAGTTTCCAGCACTGTTTATGCAGTCGCCATCTTGTTTTTGGCTTTTGGGGGGGTTGATTTTTTTTAATTGCGGGGGATTTTTTCCGGGTTTTTTTTCTTCTGTACATGCGCAGAAGCCGAGTTTCCAGCACTGTGCATGCGGTCACCATCTTGTTTTTGCCTCTTTTTTTTGCTTTTTTTATTTTTTGCCACTGCGCATGCGAGGCACAGCCATGCGGTGCGGGAGGAAGCGAACCGGCAGCGAGGTAAGTTAGAACCCACCCCTGCTTAACAACTGTGTTACTAATTAACAATTGCAAATATTCATTTAACAACTCTGGCAACAAAAGTCGTATCACTATCTGTGACTGTGCATCACTATCTGTGACTGTGCATCTGATATCATAGGTTGAAAATCAGAGAAACTTAGGCACATTGTTCTTTCAAATAACAGATGGAAAAAAAGATTGGGGTGCCATGTGGCAAGGAAGAAGTCAAGCCAACAAATAAATTTACTTATTTTCCATTTGTAAGTTAGAAAGATAATAGCTGCATTAAACTATCTATCTAAAAAGGATGGAATGTTATTTCATTCACTTTGCTTCTGAACCATTCTGGTATCATGCACTACTTAAGAACATTATTGATCATGAAGTATTTTTCCTTTAGCTCTGGAAGATAACTTTCCTGACCTTTACAGTAATGAAATTTTTTGAGGATAGCACAAAGAGGAATGTGTCTAACGTATGAGACCTAGGCTATAAATTTCAATGATGCAATTGCAGAAATAGCTGGAACATCTCCAATAGCGTATCATAATCCCATATGTTTCATGTATTAACTTTTCAAAGCAACCGAAAATAATAAGTAGCATAGTTAGCATGTCAGAGTTAAAACATTTCTAAGTTTCAAAGATTTTTCAGGAAGCAAGAGTTACAGCTTTCTAATATCAAGCAAGTCAGTACAGCATTGAAGGATACAGCTCTTCCTCAAGAGAGCCTTTGAAACCAAAAGGCACAAGGTATTTGCAGAAAAAAATTAGAACTTGATCCAGAGGTCATTTTCAGTAGAATCTCTGCAATTCTAATCTGTATTTTTCTATTATGTAACTGAAATTGTTTTACAAATGGAACTATGATCAATTATGCATATAGTTTATCCATGTGTGCACATAATATAAGGCTGATTAAAAGGATTGTTTTACACACACCAGAAAGTGTGCATAGCATGTATGCCCTGTTTATAAAAAATAGAATAATCTTTCCTTCATTTCTCTCTCTCAACTGTAACTAATCCAGAAAAGTTGGCTTTTCTATTTTTCTACCTTCGTTACATTCCTGATATTTATTAAATAGGTGAAGGTACAGGTTTCCCTATCCAATTATGTCCGACTCTAAGGTCGGGTGCTCATCTCCATTTCTTAGCTGAGTGAGCCAGTGTTCTCCTAAAACAATTCCGTGGTCATAGCAATAGCAATAGCACTTAGACTTATATACCGCTTCATAGTGCTTTACAGCCCTCTCTAAGCGGTTTACAGAGTTCAGCATATTGCCCCCAACAATCTGGGTCCTCATTTTACCGACCTCAGAAGGATGGAAGGCTGAGTCAACCTTGAGCCGGTGAGATTTGAACTGCTGATCTGCTGAACTAGCAGCCAGCTGAAATAGGTTGCAGTGCTGCTTTTAACCACTGCGCCACCTCGGCTCCTAACCAGCATGACTATATGCCAAGGGGCATGGAATCCTTCCTACCAAAGTGGTACCTATTTATCTACCTACATTTGCATGCCTTCAAACTGCAAGGTTGGCAGGAGCTGGGGAAAGTAACGGGAGCTCACCCCATCACTTAGCACTCAGGTCTTGAAACCGGGCTGTCAGCTTTCCAGCTGACAAGCTCACTGTGTTGAGCCATCGTTCCTTAAATAACTGGCTAAATAATAGTATTAAATATATGAGTAGTATTACTGAGCCTAACCAATTTCACCAATATAATTTTCCACCAAGTTCTCTTCTCCAAAGTTTTCAGGGAATTGAAGTCATATTTAACTTTTCATGCATCATAACCTTGTTTATGAATTTCACTAATGCATATATTCTGCTGTGAAATGAATATTGTCAAATGTAATGTCAAGTATTAAAAAATTAAGTAAAAATAAAATATAATGCGACTGATAGCATCAGTAATACCATGAAATAAATTAATTCCCATCAATAAGGAGCAGCTTTAAACAATATAGTCTATAAAACATCATTGGTGACACTGTGTAACCATTTTATTATCATTCTGCTTCCTAGGCAAAAATTAAGCCCAATCTGAATTTTAATTATAATATTAATAGGAATAGACTCTATACCTTCTAACCATTTTGGCTTCTAGAGAAAAGGCATTATCTTAAAAACCAATTAATGAGAATTAAGATTTTTAGAAAGATATTACTGAATCCATGACACCCATCCACCAAAATGTTCATGGTGAGGTATAAAGGAAGAATCACCTGATGTCCTACTTTCCATCACTATTGTGCTAGAGATGGGCCATGCATACAATTCTGCTTTTGTAACCCTTCACAAAAAATGGTTAAAGCTGAAATTATCTTTGAAAGCACCTTTGAAAGCATCCATGTTAATTACTTGCACATTTCTTTCCAGTGGTTTTGAAAGTTCAGTGACTTGTAAAATATGGATTGATAGATTATGATAATTTTTATATTTAGTTCTGTACTGTTTTAATCTTGTTCTCTCTTTCTCTCTCTGCTTTACTTGTCTTTTGCTCTATTTTTGCCTATTAGCTTTGTTTTGATATGGATAGACGGATTGACAGATGTTACACTGGGTACAATTGAACTAGAAATCACCCACGGTAATTTTCCAAGTATTTCAGTTCAACATCAGTTTGCACCAGGCTGTTTCAGACGACAACCAAATTGCATTCCTGCGAACTCTTTTCCACAACACTTAAAATGTAACTGCCTTTTTGGCCTAACTTTTAATCAATCAAAGTGATGAAGAGTTTTGGTAAATATGAAGACGTGCAACAATAAAATGTTGGTCTAATAAAAATGCTCTCTGTGTGGATATCTGATTCTGAATATTATACTAGTGATACATAATTGCTGTACAAAATCAGCTTGTTCTTCAGTTATTGATTTACAAATAATTCTGAAACAAAATCAAATAAAAATTAAAATTGCATGTACGTCTACTGCAAGATGCAGAAAAGAGCAACTCTTGGCAAACTAATATTAAGAACTAAAAAGTTATTGGCAGCAAGTGGAGGTGTAAGTACAAACGCTATCAGCAACTGCAGAGGGTAGTTGTCCCATACCAGCATATCTTCATGTACAATGTACAACTTAGAAATAAAAAGAAATCACATGGTAACTCTCGATTGTGATTACATTGATCTTCAGAATTATAAAAAAATCTTCCTGAATTTTTGCATTCTTGTTCAAGAATAGTCTCTGTATTCTAATATTATGAATACACAGGTATAAGAATACAAAGTCTAGGACAGAAGTATGCTAAACATCGACAAGAATGGTTTTGCAACAACAATAAAAATTGGAACAGGTTGAACCTATTCAATGGAGCTCTTATGTGCCTCCAAGCATTTAATGGAAGACCACATCCATTCTATATAAAGGATTTTTTAAAATCCAAAACTTGGCTACCCATACTCTTCCTCGGTTAACATCAATTTTCAGTAAATTCAATAAATAGAAATTTAAACGTTACCTTTCCATACACTGAAAATCATACGTTAAAGCAATATTGAAATAAGACGCAAGTGAGAAATATATACTGTATGCATGCATGTATGTATGTACTGACCTAAGAAGCAGTACTACAAGACAGGTGGTTTTAGTTAAGTCTTTTTTGGAATGTTGTAGAGTGTGTTTTAGAATCATGCACTAATCTAGTTAGCCTTGGAATATATGAAAAATAAAATATGATAACATTTATTCCTGCATGACAGCGCTCTTGTGTTTATCATAACAGGCCTGTCATATCTCAGTTATAATGAAGTTTATGAGAAATATAATAAACACAGAGGTAAAAGTTTCCCTTCCACTTTTTCTTTCTTTCTACAGAGAATATTATTAAAATACTTTCTTCTGCACGTGTATATTTATTAGCAAATAAACAGCTGTTTAACTTAAGACAACTTCAACTGAGAATGGTTAATATCTGTCAACTTAGTTTTTCTAATGCAGCTAGCTTGCTAGTCACTTTCTTAATGTTACCTGCCAACTTTTCTATAATATTAATATTATACCACATCATAGATAGCAGCTAACCAAAAGTTGTATATTCCCTTATTCCATCAAAAAACAAATCTCTAATTTTTCAAAGCAATGAAATTTCTCTGATTTTCATTTTATTTCAGCCTTGTAAATACCTTTTAACTGACAGTGAATTTATACCGTTAAAAAAGAGCAAATCATAAAAAAGAAAGTGTCACTAAATATGGCAAACATTGAAAAGACTGCATTCTTAGATTGCTTTCCCCATTTTGATTATAGTTTGGGACTCATTTGTGTGTTTGTTTTGATTGTACACAATTTCCTACAACACTTCCTCATTATTCAAATAAAGCATTCCATTATTATGTTATTATCCTTTGTGTATAAACTAAGCTGAAATTTAGCATTATGTGAACAAACAGAAAGTTTCTTGCACAAATAATAATGCATAGCCTGCATATAAAAATAAACAACAAGGATTCTGATACTAAAGACATGACATGAGTCTTTATTGATTAGCCCTTGGGCCATATCAAAGTGCAAAGTTCCAGAAACAAATTATTACTAAAATTTGATAAAATACAATTTAAAATGAAATTTGATAAAATACAATTTAAAATGAAGTTGGAATAAAATACAGTCTAAAATGAAATTGAATAAAATACAATAATTTAAGATATAGATAAAATATGATAAAATTATATTTCGGTGTCACTCCTGCAATTTACCCCAATCAGTCCCACGTATGCAGATCTCAACCGAACTATTTTGTTTAAATACTGTGCTGTGTTAAATGTTATTTTCAGGTTCTGGCCGCACATAAGGTAAGTTGTTTTGATATGGGGGTCCCAATGGGTCATTCATTTGGTATATAGACCAAGGTACCTGTCTCTCACCCCCTTATTCAAGCAACAATCAAATAGGATGTGAGCCAGGTCTTCTACCTCTGCCGCTCCGCAAATGCAGAGACGCTCATTGTAGGGTGTAGAATGGAATCTCCCATATCTGACCATTGTGTCAAGCTGTTCAAATCTTGCTCACGTAAATATCTCCCTAAGATGTTTTGGCAGTTGTTACTTCAAATAGCTGTCTACTTGAAAAATACATTTGTATTTACTCAGCCATTTCAAGTTACCACCTTACTAAGGATAGCTATATCATTTTGTGCTTCTATATCCTTAATTCTTTGGGCAGCTCTTTTTTTGAGTTGTTCTCCTGTTACGCAAGACACAGGAAGGCCACAGCTTCTTACAAAAGTTGTTAGTTTGGTGATCCAGGAGATTTGTGATTGTAATTTTATTTGCTCTAGTAGACATAACTTGGGGAGTCTATCAGTCTCCATTTTATTGACTTTGCACCAGTAGTTATATGCTCTAATTTTGGATAGTGCATGAATTGTATAAATTCCCAATTCAGCTCTAACTGCTGCAGCAGATGTTCTTGTATCTACACCCAAAATACATCTCAAATGCTGGAACTGTGTTTGTTCTGGGACTGTGGTTGAGTATAGATCCCAAACTTCTGCTCCATACAAGAGCATAGGGGTAACCTTAGTTTTATAAACTTTAATTAATGGGGCTAGGGACCCTGGGTAACTATGGTTCTTTAGTTTAAGCAGTAAATTCAAACGGGCTTTTGCTCTAAATATACTCCATTGATGATGGCAAGCCAGTCTTGGAAAAAGTTACGCCTAAATATACAATATGTTAACCTGTTCAATTGGTTCACCATCTAATTGCCACCTATGTCTCTGATGGGGTTTTCCAAACACCATTATTTTTTATTTAGATTTACTAATGATTAGGGAGTTATCCTAGCAATAAGAGCTGAATCTTCTTAATAGCGTACGTAATCCTACTTGTGAATATGATAATAAAATCATATCATCAGCATAAAGCAAGCTGTTACAGTAAGTATTTAGGATCATCGGCATGTGTACTATGGGATCCTTCATTAACCCTGGCAGGTCATTGATATATAAACTAAATAATAATGGGGCCAGGATACACCCTTGCCTTACCCCTTTATTTGTGTGAATCCTGTTAGTCAGAGCCCCATTAACCCCAGGTACTTGTGTAAAGGGCTTTAATCAAAGCCAGGAATCTAGGTTTTATTTTAAGAGATGTTAGTTTACTCCATAGTACTTCTCGGTTTACCATATCAAATGCTGCTGTAAGGTCTATAAAAGAAGTAAACAGGGCTCTCCTCTTATATGCATATTTGGCAATTAGATAGTTCAAGACAAAGCAGTTATCAATAGTAGATCGGCTTTGTCTAAAACCTGCTTGTTCTTCTGTGTGGATATTGTTTTCCTCTACCCAGATTTCAATTCTGTTCAAAAGGTACCTAGCATATATTTTTGCTGCAATGTCAATCAGGCTAATGGGCCTATAATTACTAGGATCCTTTTTATTTCATTTTTTATATATGGGGATAACTATTGCTATCTTCCACCCATCTGGTATATGGCAGGTATTATTTATGTGTGTAAAAAGACCTGACAATACTGGACCCCACCAATTGGGAAATTTCTTGAATAGTTTTGTGAATTGTGAATAGTTTTTTATCCTCTTAATGTAAATATAAAGACTGGAATACAAAATTGATCAACAAAGAAAGCAGGTAAGTGGTTCTAAATCAAAGCGGACCTGTGTTTTTGGCCTATAAATCATGATGTTTCTTAGAGATAGTTTGAGGTTAAATAAATATTTAGTTGATACTCTTGGATTCAAAAGCTCCTCTTTGCCTTACATGCAAATTGTCCGCAATTCAAGTTGATACCAAATAGAGATCCTAAATTCAGATTAAATGTTGACCTCTATCCTACTTTGGAAGGCTACCACAAGTTACAGCTTCTCTCAAACAATGAGAGCAGATGAGAGAAATTTCTTTTCAATCTTTTTTATACAAACACCAAACCATGTTTTCACTTTATATCTGATTCATCAATGTGGTTATATACATTCTCAAAACAATGGCATTCTTGGAGTGTATCTTCAAGTAACATTCTGAATATTACATGTGGTTTTTAAAAAAAAATGCTCTTTGACTTTCATTGATTTCCTGGAACAGCATACTTAAAACCTTTAATCAATATAATATTCAGGGAGTAGGGCAGCATATAAGAACACTAAAATAAATAAATAAATAAATAAATAAATAAATAAATAAATAAATGAATGAATGAATGAATGAATGAATGAATGAATGAATGAATGAATGAATGAATGAATGAATAAATAAATGAATGAATGAATGAATGAATGAATGAATGAATAAATAAATAAATAAATAAATAAATATTAAATACAGGGCATCTGGCAAGTAGAAGTATCTGTCTCAGATCAAGTGAGCTTCAGTTACTCTGCCACTTTGAGAATATAAGGAAGTATTGCCCACTTTCATTTTATGAAAGAAGCATGTATTTGCTTCAATGAAGTGAAAAATATTTCTGGACCTTCTGTCTCAAGTCCGTTTTAATATCCATAAAATATAGACTTTAGCTGCAAGATCTGATGTTTTCTACCAAAAATCCATTTGATTGATAAATACTATTTATGTATATATTATTAAATTTGTATGTTGGCTGATTCTGATACATACCATATCATAAGGGCAAAGAAAGCATATTGTATGCAGCATTCCATAAAAGCTACACAGCACCCATTTCTGTTTGGAAGAGCCAATAACATGCTTCCCTAACTCAAATAAATGATAACATTGATACATAAATAAGCACATTTACATTATGAAAAATTGAAGTTAGCAAAGCAGGAACAACACCACATTTATTCCAGTCATCAAAGCAGCTAATCTGTAATAAACACTCTATCTATACTAGATTACTCATAGATGGATCATCTACTGTATGTCTTCTCTCAAACTTCATCTCAAAGTCACATCTTCTTTCTTGAAACTGATTTCTTACAGTTCTGAGCAGCTACATATTATGCAGCTGTTTTTAATTAAGTTCATTCTTTCTCTTTCTGCTATATAAATTATCAAACAGTGAGACCAATAATAAACATTTGTCTTCATAAACTTTTTCAGAACCTAACTCCATGTTTATGACGAATAGTTCATTTTTTACTGATTACCATAATATTCAAAGGCTACATTAAAATCCTCTGAAATGGATCACATTAAAATAAACATTCAGAAATGGCCCAATGACACACAAGAGTCTATTATGGAAACCATGACAGTACAAATCATTTCATGGGCAACATGAAATCACACATAATTCAAATGGGAAGATGGGATTAAATCAGCCCTATAACTGAAAATAAAGTGGAGAGACATGGTTACTAATAAAACTGACCATTTAATCAACAGTGAAAAGTATTTGTTTTCTTTTTCTTATTGTGCATTGGGCAAATAATAACATGGAAGTTACCTAGACAAGAGAAAAAAGGTTTTGCAACTAATACTCTGCAAACTAGACAAAAAACTAAAAAGAAAAAAGTAAACTAAAAAGAAGAAAAAAGCCGAAAGCAAATATAATTAAAGAATCCAGATAATAACTTCACTCCCTGCCCTAGAAATATAGATCACACCAAGAAGCTGTATAATAAAGGATTTAATCACCATAAAATATAATTTTATTTCCAATTCCATTCTAGTGGGACTTTGGGGGATGGTAGAATGCACAGCAAAAAATAAATAAAAGTGGGCAAAAATGATATATAAGACACTATAACTGGAAAATATAAAGGTAAAAAAATTTCAAAATAGTGACAGAATAAAACAGAACTTTTTTCTTTGTAAGATAGAACAATGTCCTCAAAAAGTATTACCAAAGAGTAATCCCCAAAGTATAGTAGATAACTACGTTTGGTATAATATTGAGATTTTTTTTAAAAAAATCTATTCTCTGCTTCTTTCTCCCCAATCCCCTTCCATAGACACACCTTCTTTCAAACTGCATGCATGGGAGGTTTAAACAATTGCTTTCCTTGGCAAGATTTCCGGCTGTGCTACTAAAATGTCATGCATTTCTAATGTATGTGTGTGTGCACAAGAAAGCAATTTACTTTCTTGCTGCCTTTATGCTTCATTGCTTTCTGATTATTTAAAATTAAGGTGGAAAAAAGATTTGGCATTGCTAACCGGCATTGGAATACATAAAATGAAGATAAGAGTTCTCACTTCATTATTTAGCAATTAACATTACCTAGTCTTGTTTAAGAAAGCCATTTTGGCATAAGGGTAAAGGTTCTGAGCTAGAAACCAGGACACTGTGAGTTCTAACTCTTCCAGCTGGGCGATCTTGATCCAGTTACTCTCTCTCAGCCCTAAGAAGGAAACCACTTATGGCAAACCACTTATGAAAAATCTTGCCAAGAAAACTGCAGTGGCTTATCGATATAGTTGTTAAGAAGACTGACTTGAAGGCAATTTTCCTATACTTTTTGATATATAAAAACACTTGAGCTTGACAGATATGGCTTTTCAACCTTTTTCATCAAAGGAAAAAGAAATTCAAAGAAATAAGAAATTAACAATTTCTCAAGTACCAGCCATGGAAGTAAACTGCTATTGTAAAGCCCAGCAGAAATCACTCCACATAACTTCTTCCAAGAAATATAGAACATCAGCACATAGATAGGCTCAAGATACTTGAGATAGGCTCAAGATACAGAAGGATCTTGACAGACTTAAACATTGGGCGCTATCAAACAAAATGAAATTCAATGGTGAAAAAAGTAAGGTTCTACATTTAGGCAAGAAAAACAAAATGCACAGGTACAGTATATGTGGTACCTTGCTCAACAGCAGTAACTGTGAGAGGGATCTTGGAGTCCTAGTGGACAACCATTTAAATATGAGCCAGCAGTGTGCAGCAGCTGCCAAAAAAGCCAACACAGTTCTAGGCTGCATTAACAGAGGGATAGAATCAAGATCACGCGAAGTTTTAATACCACTTTATAATGCCTTGGTAAGGCCACACTTGGAATACTGCATACAGTTTTGGTCGCCACGATGTAAAAAGGATGTTGAGACTCTAGAAAGAGTGCAGAGAAGAGCAACAAAATGATTAGGGGACTGGAGGCTAAAACATATGAAGAACGGTTGCAGGAACTGGGTATGTCTAGTTTAATGAAAAGAAGGACCAGGGGTGACATGATAGCAGTGTTCCAATATCTCAGGGGTCGCCACAAAGAAGAGGGAGTCAAACTTTTCTCCAAGGCACCTGGGGGTAGAACAAGAAGCAATGGGTGGAAACTAATCAAGGAGAGAAGCAACTTAGAACTAAGGAGAAATTTCCTGACAGTTAGAACAATTAATCAGTGGAACAGCTTACC
Source organism: Diadophis punctatus similis (assembly GCA_023053685.1). NCBI lineage: Eukaryota > Metazoa > Chordata > Lepidosauria > Squamata > Dipsadidae > Diadophis > Diadophis punctatus. The sequence continues at coordinate 49,326,112 of JALIGW010000005.1, forward strand.
TCCAGAAGTTTTGAATGCTCCAACACTAGGCATTTTTAAGAAGATGTTGGATAGCCATCTGTCTGAAGTAGTGTAGGGTTTCCTGCGTAAGCAGGGGGTTGGACTAGAAGACCTCCAAGGTCCCTTCCAACTCTGTTATTATTATTATTATTATTATTATTATTATTATTATTATTATTATTATTATTATTATTATTATTATTATTATTATTATTATTATTATTATTATTATTATATTCCTTACCACATCATAACTAAATAAATACAAGAACTCAAGAACCCAAAATTTTTGAAGGGGAAAAATGTCAACATCAAATTTTATTTCACCAAATGAAAGTAGTTGAGAACTTGTCTGGAACCTTAGAACTTGTTTGGAACCTTAGCACGGCTTAGAATGGCACCACCAAGATGCATCTTTATCTTCACTGGCCTCAGAACAACTCACAACCCTGAAACATCTTAATAAAACTTAACAAATGTCAAAAAATGCCTATGGAGATTCTCAATTATCCAGGTCATGGTTGTCCCAAAGGTGCTTTTCTTTTAAAGACAACTGGATTTTCTTGGGTTTTTTGCTTGAAAAATGTTTCACTTCTCACTCAAGAAGCTTCTTCAGTTCTGACTGAATGAATGGTGGGGAATGGAAAGGTTTATATTCTTTGCAGTCATCTGGTCTTTAGCATTCTGAAGGTCATTAGCTCTCTAAGAGTTGGCAGCAGTCCCAAAAAGGTTCCACACCCATTTGCACTTTCATTCAGGTGAGACTAAGGATACAGATAAATTTCCAAGTGGCCTCAATGATTCTCGGAGAGCTAATGACCGATCTTCAAAATACTAAAGACTAGATGACTGCAAAGAATATAAATCCTTCCATTCCCCACCATTCAGTCAGAACTGAAGAAGAACTGTTTTCAGGGGCGTGGAAACCACAAAAGTCCATTTGCCTTCTTCTGGATTAACAAGTGTCAGAATTATTACAGTCTTTAGATAGAACTTGAGTTTTCTATTCTTTCAAGATTTTGCATTATAATGTTACAACTTAAAAAGTGCAGTAGCTCATTTAAAAGCTGCAAGAAGCTCTAAACGGCATTTTAAGGCTTATATCAGGGGTGTCAAATTCATTGAGAGCCACATCAGGGTTGTGTTTGACTTTGGGGGGGGGCTAATTCCTCACCTCTTTTTTTAAATTATATAATATCCTTTGCTCTAATTTGGCTTCACAACCAGGGTCATTTAACTAAAGAGACCACATTAAAAATCAATTTAGTTATCTTGTTTTCTCTTGTTTGTTATGTTTTCTACCTTATGGGTGATATTATAACCATGGGCAGAAGTTTTATAATTGTTCCTAGATGACTGAAAAGAATATAAATCCTTCCATTTGACCAGTCTTCATAGAGACTGGTGTCTCTAAAATCATACCAGCGCACAGAGAAGAGGCACAAAAAATTCCTTTTGTTTACTAAAACATTAAGTTATGCCTTTTTTACTATTCTCTACTTATACATTTGAAACTTAACACAATATTAAACTTATATTAAGATTCTTGTAACCTTCTTGCAGAAGAGGGATCTAGGTGACCACATGGCTCATCACTTAAGTATGAGCCAGCAGTGTGCTGCAGCTGCCAAAAAAGCCAACACAGTCCTAGCTGCATCAACAGAGGGGTAGGATCAAGAGAAGGGATAGTACCATTCTTTACTGCACTAGTGAGGCCACAATTGAAATACTGTGTCCAGTTCTGGTTGCTATGATATAAAAATGATTCTGAAGGCCCTCAAAAGAGTGCAGTTTCATCACTGGAGATTTTCAAGAAAAGAATGGACAACCATTTGTCCAGGATGGTTGGTATAAGGACTTCTGCTTTGGGCAAGGGTTTGACTAGAAGACCTCTAAGGTCCCTTCTGGCCCTATGATTCTATGAAGTGTGACCCCACTGAACACTCATGACTTTGAAAATGGAAAAATACAGAACACGGCATAAACTTTCCATCCTATTTTTTTTCTTCTACAAGAAGAGTGATAAACTTTAAACTGGTTTCTCTTTTCTAAAGAACAAGGAGGTCCTTTGGGAAGTAGTCTTGATAAATACAGTCCTGTGGGAAAGTAGTTTCATGGTACAGGCAAAATTGTAAATAAATAAAGTTGTGATATTTTGAAACAAAACAAACTACTGTATATCCGTGCAAAGCCTCATTATAAGATAAACTGACAAATACCCCGATATACCGAAAGAAATGCTATTGAAGAATTGTTAGAACTATGTTTATTAAAGATTCTTTTAAAAATAGTGTTACTTTTTCTGTTATCAAAGCTATGTCTCTAGGACTTTACTCAACTCCCAGCGTAATCTCGAAAGCTCTATGGAAAAGATCAGTTCAGATTCTGGTAAGAGCAACCTGTCTCTTCCCTGCCTCTTGACAAATGGACATGTAAGAGAATTCACAGATGTATCTACACAGCTTTTGTAGTCATATATGTACTTGATCCCACACAGGAATATTTTTTTGCCCATGTTCAGTTATTGCACATGCTTGCCAATCTGCAGTCACTAATCAACACATCCATATACAGTAGCAGGTCAACTGGACATAATACAGAAAAGAATGTGCAAGTAAACACATTGCAATTCAAGCACAGAAAGCAGAAAACTCAGCTAGGATCAGTTGCAGACTACATGCAGTATAGTATACCTCACATTGGAAAGACCCTCGGGAGGTTTATGATTCATATACTTTACAGAGGGGAAAACAACAAAACAGAAGCCTTGTATGCTTTGGTGGGTAATTCTATGTAGTGCAATCTAGTATTGATAAAACAGAGTTCCATATTTCCACCCCTATTGAAATAATCAAAATCACTTCTCAATACAATAAGAACATTGGTTGACTAGGATGGGCCTGCACAGGATCAATATCTCCTAACACATGAACCTTTTATGAAAGCAGGGTAGAAAGCCCAATTAATACCATGCCATACATGTTTACTGTCTTATCCATGTATACCACAGCATTTTACACACATGCAAATCAAACGCATCTTCTTTCTTTTTCTATTCCAATTTACTATTTCCTCCCTAAAACTGGACTGTTGCTTCTTTGATCCTTGCCTCTACTGAATTCTTGCCTCTTTGTTTTAAATCTGGCAACTATACCCACTTTCAGTACAGGGAAAATAAGCAAGCAGAAATCTTGGCACACAATGGGGATAGAATTCAGGGCAAGCTGTGGATGAATTTTTTTTCAATGCAATCTGCTAAGCAGCCTTTCTATCCCTTCCAGATCTTTTCTTGATCCACTGCTTATGAACATGTTACAATGCGATGCTGAAAATAGAAAAAATAAATAAAAGGAATGAACCCCAAAGTAATTGAAACATTTCTCTCATTCAAAAATACAACTGAAGCCAGCCCACTCTATTTCCTAATTGATTTTTGACATTAATGTGAAGACAATTGCCTCTCCACCCACCCATCCTTACTTTTAACTCTACAAGTTTTTCTGATGTGAAGATATTCATTTTGTCAAATGATACAGTGAATGTTTTATGAGACAGACATAACAGATTAAAATTAAAAGCAGGTTCCTTGTCTGGACTCAGAAGAATAATGACAAGGGAAGAGATCTTCCCAGAGAGACTGGAGATTATAAGTTAAAGACAAGCTGAGACAAAGAGAGTTAGAGCAGTTTGTAAGAAGAGACTACCTTTGGCTAGCAAGTATCCCCAGCGAATGCTACTTAATGAACATCAGTTATTTTCTTGTGTTACAGTATTGTGCCTGGTATTGATGCAGAATTAAGATTCCATGTTATAACCCAAATATAATTCCTGTTCCCCATTCCCTAAAATCCTGTGGCTATCAATTGAAAATGAATAGTGTTAATTCAGCAATTCTGCCAATACATTGTTCTTTGTTAACTGCTGCCTTCTTTGAATTTGTGCTTGTTGGTATCAGAAAATACCCTGAAGTAACTAACAGTAAAGTTACTGGCTTTCAGCTAAGCAATTAAATGTATACAATTTCTATCACCTGAAATTCTTTCTTTCAGTTACAATAGAATTTACAGAATCAAAATTATTTTAAAATAAAATAACATATTTATCCTGTTTGTTTGTTTATAGTAGATAATATATTTACCAAACAAAGGAGCAAACCTGAATTTAAGCTAATACCTCCTCCAAAGGAAGAGTAGAAAGAAAACCATAGAGCCATTATTCACTTTATCTATCTATCTATCCATCCATCCATCCATCCATCCATCCATCCATCCATCCATTCAGATCTTATCTAATTTATCCTAGAATTGCCAATTCTAGCTTAAATCAAACCTGAGGATTTCCCATCCCACAAATGTTTGTATGTGGACACATATGTATGTACATGAACATATGTATGAGTATAAATAGAATATACTTCCCTGAAAACTTGAATTTTTGGAAGACAGATAATGGAAATAGAGTATGGGAACTTCTTTCCAAGTTAAGATGGACCATTTTCCTTCATTTTTTAAAATAACGAACATTAAAAAATGGTAAAATATCTCACATCAATATTTTTTCTGTAGTCCCTGGTATAAAATAAATATTTATACCAGAATTCATTGAAAAACAAATCAAACCAAACCAGAACAAAAACCTAAAAAGAAGAAACATGTCTAATCCCTTCTGTTTACCTGTGCAATGGGGATGTTATTCAATAACTTGCAGTTCTAAAGCACTTCTGTAGGCAGATCAAAATAATTACAGTATTTTTGCATTTCATTCCAAATATTCCATTTGACAGGAGAAATGTAGAATAATATTCTGAAGTGCAGATCCTAAAAGTCTTATACAGGGAGTCCTCAACTTACAACCACAATTGAGCCTAAAATTTCAGTTGCTAAGCTGAAGCAGTTGTCCCATTTTATGACCTTTCTTGCCACAATTGTTGTGAATCACTGCAGTTGTTAAGTTAGAAAGTGGTTGCAAAAGATAATCACATCACTCCGAGACACTGCAACCCCCATAAATATGAAACAGTAGGCAAGCATCCAAAGTTTGATCATGTGACTATGGGAATGATGCAATGGTCGTAAGTGTGAAAAATGGTTATAAGTCACTTTTTTTTAGTACTGCTGTCACTTCAAAACGAAGGGTTGAAAGTCAAAAACTACCTGCAATAGGTTTCAATTTGTTTGCTCTTGTTTTTATAACAAATGGAAATGGAAATCCACATGATAACAGTTTCATTTTCCAGTTTGAATTCCAGTAGTAGCGAATGGATCTTTTTATGTTGCTATAGACAGCTCTTGCTCAGTATTATAAGAAATGTTTAACTTTCAAACTCACCAACAACTGGAAAAGGTTCCAAATGATCATTTTATTAATTCTAAAGCTAGCAGGCTATAGTAGGTTACTAGCCACTTGCAGCCAGAAATGCCAAGATCAAGAGCCACAAGACCGCACAGATCTTATACTGAATGTTAAACAAAGACAGCTAAGCATGAATATCCATTAGCAGATCACAAATATAGAAAGAATTGATTTACAACCAATTGTGGAAAAAACAAGATCCGCATATGGATACATGGGTACCTTCATGGTATAACCACTACAGCCACAGTTCTAGAAAGGAAACATAATAAATTTGATATATGACTTCAGCCAAGGATCTATTTGTTATTCTAATGGACTGGCCTGCACTTACACAAAAGGAAGAGAAAGAAAGAGACAAGGAGACACCTCATTCTTGAATCATGCCTCCTTTCAAGGTATGAATTCTATTATCAATTAGTTACTAATTAAGCACAGCACAGCACAACAACTAGCCTCGTGGTGCGACCGGAACAATCTGGAACTGAACACAAAACCAAAACCGTAGAAATGGTGGTAGACTTTAGGAGAAACCACCTCTTACAATACTAGACAACACAGTATCAACAGTAGAGACCTTCAAATTTCTAGGTTCTATCATATCTCAAGACCTACAATGGTCACCTAACATCAAAAACATCATCAAAAAAGCACAACAAAGAATGTTCTTTCTGCGCCAACTCAGGAAGCTCAAACTGCCCAAGGAGCTGCTGATTCAGTTCTACAGAGGAATTATTGAGTCTGTCATCTGCACTTCTATAACTCTCTGGTTCTGTTCTGCAACCCAACAAGACAGAAACAGACTTCAGAGGATAATCAGAACTGCAGAAAAAACAATTACTGTCAACCTGCCTTCCATTGAGGACCTGTATACTGCACGAGTCAAAAAGAGGGCCGTGAAAATATTTACTGACCCCTCGCATCCTGGACATAAATTGTTTCAACTCCTACCCCCAAAACAATGCTATAGAGCACTGCACACCAAGACAACTAGACACAAGAACAGTTTTTTTCCCGAAAGCCATCACTCTGCTAAACAAATAATTTTATCACCACTGTCAAACTATTCACTAAGGCTGCATTACTATTAGTCTTCTCATTGTTCCTATCACCCATCTCCTCCCACTTATGACTGTATGACTGTAACTTGTTGCTTGTATCCTTATGATTTACCGTATTTTTCGAAGTATAAGACGCACCGAAGTATAAGACGCACCTTAGTTTTGGGGGAGGAAAACAAGGGAAAAAGGCCTCTGCCTCCAAGCAATTTGCCAAACAGCAAACAGCAAACAGCACAGATGATATACACTGCTTGCTGTGTATTTCTGTGCATGTGTGCCTGACCCATAGAAATAGCAAAGAATTGGAGAAATGTACATTATGCCAGAAAATTTTCTTAAATGTAGTCACACTAACTCCTCCCAATTTTTTAAATAGATCTACTCCAAGGTAAGTCAGGATTTAACTCTAATACTAAACAGGATACTGTTACATTTCAGACTATACTTGTACAGAACTGTTAAAATTAATTAAAATTTCTGGAAGTATACATTATTCTCTATTATTTAAAAGAAGATACAATAGCACTGGGCCTCTTCAGAGCAAGCATTTATTTTAAAAAGCTTCTTTATTTTGTTAAGTTGTCTAGATTTACAGGGGTCTCCAACCTTAGCAACTTTAAGACTTGTGGACTTCAACTCCCAGAATTCCCAACAAAATTATTTATAAACAAGAAAAATAGATGCATCTTTGATTTTACTATCTATATAGTTATCCTCTAAACCAGGGCTCTCCAACCTTGGCAACTTAAAACACTTGTGGACTTCAACTCCCAGAATTCCACAGCCAGCAAAGCTAACAAAGCTGGCTGTGGAATTCTGGGAGTTGAAGTCCACAAGTCTTAAAATTGCCAAGATTGGAGACCCCTGGCTCTAGAACAATAATAAAGCAGTCTTTAAAAAATAAGTCTAATAATTTGAACATTCTACAGACATTTATAGTTATTCACTTACCCCTTTGCAGCCAGTTCAGCAGAAAATAAAAATCTGCGTGTCTCTCCCAGCTATTTGCCTCTTTGCAGTTTCAGTTTAGCACGTGGCAAATCAGCTGGGGATTTGGAAGCTGCTAAGGACTTGCTTGTCTTAACAGGCTCTTCTCTGTTTGCTGCAAACAGGTAAAATGCTGGAAGACAGAGGCCAAAGGGTGGGGGTGGCTGGGTGGGTGGGTCTACATTCAGTGTATAAGACGCACCCAAGTTTTCACCCTCTTTTGGGGGGTAAAAAGGTGCGTCTTATACTCCGAAAAATACGGTATATTAATATTGATTGTTTCCTGATTGCTTATTTGTACCCTAAGACAATCATTAAGTGTTGTACCTCATGATTCTTGACAAATGTATCTTGTCTTTTTATGTACTTTGAGAGCATATGCACCAAAGACAAATGCCTTGTGTGTCCAATCACACTTGGCCAATAAATAATTCTATTCTATTCTTCTATAATAAAATTCCATTATTAAGGATGCTACATAAGAGACACAACAAAGGACATCTATATAAACATATAGATGCAAGTGCAACTACACATTCAACCTGTGTTCTTATTCCAACTCTCCGCGGGATTAATTACTATGGCTTAAACCTTAGTGATCTATAGCTATTTTCTGATCTAAAGAATCATTTCCAAAAACTCTGATTCTTTTCATCCACTGTGGTTATTATCTTCATGAATTCACTTTAATTAAAATATTGTACACCATGGTAAATAGCTTTTAAAAAGATAAGGAATTGCACATAATTTCTTCCTGTGTAATTTTCCCTACTACATCCTCTTGTGGTCAGAAATAAATTCAGCTTTTGGCTGTTCTTCAACAGTTCCTCCTTATATGAATGATTTCTCTGTCTTCTAAACATTCAACCCACAATTTATCAGTAGAGAGCAGTAATTTAAACGAAGATAAATGCAGTTTTCTGCTTACCAATTAAATAATAAAGTTGTCCCAAAAAATGAGATAGTTCTTTAAACTGGTGGAAGCCTGTTAGTCCAAATCACTTCTTTTGTATTTATCATCAGTTTTGCATTCAACACATATTAATTCACATTCCCCATTCATTCTTGATATTTTTACTTCTTGCTTTACATTTCTCAAGCAACCTGTTCTCAGTAAGTTCAGATTATTTCTTCCACATAACACAATAGGTAAAAGCACACACTTACAGTATATACGTATAGCCATTTTAACTTTTTTAAAAAGAAGCAATTAATTATTTTTTGCAAGAAACTTTATACTATTATCTTTCTATCAGAATTTGTAGATTTTAAAATTTTAAATTTCTCACCCATTCAACCTAATATGATTTGATTGTTTATTTGTACCCGGACTATCATTAAGTGTTGTACCTTATGATTCTTGACGAACGTATCTTTTCTTTTATGTACACCGAGAGCCTATGCACCAAGACAAATTCCTTGTGTGTCCAATCACACTTGGCCAATAAAATTCTATTCTATTCTATTCTATTCTATTCTATTCTATTCTATTCTATTCTCCCATCATTAATAATCATTTACTTGCTCAAATTATTTCTCATGTATATATAATTTGCACATACAAATATTATTTACTTCATTTTTCTGTTCTGTCCAACACAACTACTATGAGGGCTAGATAATCATTTTTGTGTTTGATACAGTGATTTTCCGATTGATATTACTCATTGCATCATTTGATCAAATATTTGCTTAAAGTTCTCAGCCTGCAAAATCTGAAAACAAAAGTACACTCTCATTAGCATCTTTGACAAATACATCTCTAACATTACCAAAAAACATTTATCTATTCTTATTTTTTAATCTTGCCTTATTTTTATCTTATATTTATCTTGCCTTATGTTTCAATAATAAATATTCACATATCTATCATACAACGCTCTTACAGCATTCCTCAAACAACTTTCCAATTCCTTCTTAATGCAAAAGCACCTGTAGTTTACCATCTTCTGCTGCTACATAAAAACTGGTCCTGGATTTCAGAGCTGACATCCTCCAGAGATGCCCTAAGCAAAATCTGTTCTGCTTCCTATAAAATTTATTCTCTTTAGTCAAGAATCCTTCTCACGGAAGAACTCTAAACACTTTTGCCTGATATACTCCAAATCCAATAAGAGTCAAGGCATTTTTAGTTACTGACAAGCAACATTATTAGACAAGCAACATGGTTGTCTTGTATTCAGAACCAAGGGTGAGAAAGCTCCATTTTATTTCTTGCATTAAAACAACTTACAAGCCTAAACTAGTCTTAGATTATCTACCGTACTATACTTAGAAGTCAATAGGAACGACTATCTCCCTATTTCATCATTTTTATTCTTAATTCCATTTTCTATGTGAAGGTTCCTTGTTTAGTAGTTTTTCATCCACTTCCAAAACATGTTTTTATTTCAGCAACATTAGTTGGTGTATTCTTAGTATTTATAATAATCTGAACCATTCCTTGCTCTTGTTTGATTGCATTGTTTACAACTATATTTTATTCTCTATATGTATTAGATGTTTTTGTTCTTATTTTTGGCTTTATCTTAATGTTTTGGATTTCCCTTAATTTTTTCCTCATTCAGAAGCCTTTTACATTTTATCATTACACTAAGCATTCTTTTCATATTTTCCATTAGCATTACCCTACATAGTTCTGTGGAAGTTCATAGCATATTTTTTTCATTGTTTTTCACCTTTCCTCACATCTAATTTACATTCTGTCTATTGCCAGATCTATTATCTAATACTTTTGCAATATTTTCTTTTCCTCTCTTTTTTTGCGGTTACTCAAGGCGTGTGACCCTTTTATTTATTGCAGTTGGTTTATAAGATTTTTGTTTCATTGTTTACCTTCATATATTGTAAATGCTATTACCACATTCTTGGGTATGTCAAGTCAATTACAAATATTTTTATAATAGCAACACAAACTATTTACACATTAACATTCTAAAATGCTGCACGCACTTTACAATTTACAAATAATTCTTGAATCAAATCTGTATTTATCATAGTAATATCATAATCTTGCAGCTAGATTACTATAAAATGCCCTTTAAAATGTTTAAAATTACAGCTTGGGGGAAATTAGTCAGTTTATTAAGATGGATGACACCAAGGAGAGTGTAACATTTACCCTCATTAAGAAAAACCAAATTTCTCATTATGCTCAAGTGTTCTTACATTTGCATAAACATCTAAATGAATGTCTTTTATAAGATATTCTAGTTTCAAAACCTGAAAAACCAAATTTCTCATTATGCTCAAGTGTTCTTACATCTGCATAAACATCTAAATGAATGTCTTTTATAAGATATTCTAATTTCAAAACCTGACAATAATTTCCAGCAGTGGTTGTAGTGGCTTCTAACCCTTTCATTTATTCAGACCACTGCACTGCATGCTTTGGAAAAGAACCTTTTCAACATAGCTATGGCTGCAGAATTCAAGTTTATATATTAAGAAGAATATAAAATATAGCTATTTTTTAATAATTTATTAAGTCCACTCAGAAATAAATTAGAATTGTCACATTAGCTGAAGTAGATGCAATGGGACTAGATGGGTGATGATGATTGATGATGATGATGATGATGATAACTGTCCCATAATTCAGGAGTATTATGTAAATCACAGATTGGGAACCACAAACCTTCTCTTCAATGGATCCTATTAACAGTATACTTAAGTTGAAATAAAGAACTGAAGGAAATATTATTATGTAGTAATATATACCAACTGTTTTTTGTTAGGACTTATTTCTGTTTCTGGTTCAAATTTCATACAATTGTAGCCATCAGCATTAGGTAATTATGCTCCATAAGCCATCAAACCTTTCTTTTAAAAACAAGCATATAAACAAAATGAAATATAGCTTAAAAATAAGTTGATTGCAACTAGTTATTTGACCTTTTCATTGAACAGATACCAAAACAGCTGAAGTCTGGCCTAGCTTTAGTGCTAACAAAATGTTTAGAGTGTACAGTTTTAAATTAGTTTGCAACATATGCTGCAAACAACTGATTTTCCAACAGCCATTTGTAAAGGTTCAGATCTTGCCCTTAGAGTACTAGGGAGCTTAAGGCTCCAAAATTGCTCAACATTTGGATAGTTTCCCTTACTTATGTTTGTCATTATAAGTTGGATACATTTTCACCTCCATCTGCTTAACAGATGCTCAGATCAGCTTTCTGGAAGATAAGATTTCATATAAAATATCTTCAAAACATTTAGTAGGCATCTATTAAATGCTTGGGAAGTCTGTAAGTGGAGAAAAGGCACATAATCAGTCTGTCTAGAGGAAATAATGGAAAACTAGAGTATGTCTGGAACTTTTCACTGGATTATTTCCAATATCCCTTATATCTATCCATATCCAGACTACAGAAATGTTTGTAGGCTGAAAAAATGTGCTTAGAAAAATACATCATTACTTCAGAGCATTTGCAACCATGTTCTTTCAGGAGTTGGACTTTTTTGAAGATAGCAAAGTAAACTGAATTTTCAGTCACTTCCCACACAGGGAACTAAAACCAAGATGGTATGTCATTACGTGATCCTTTGCTCTCTATATTCTTCGGTCACTATTTGTCTTCCATCATGTCTACAGAAGATTCATTTTTATTTCTGTAATAGTTTTAAAGGCAATATTGTAATGTTATTAGTTTCCACTGAATTTTTCTTTCAGTTCTCATGCAATCTGATTGAACAAGAGTGTTGGTGAAATCCTAATGAGTAGAATGTAATATTCTTATCAATTTAGGAATGTGCTTTCTTTCACCAAAATTTCACCTCTTTACTGACCTATGGTCTCCCCGACTTCCCACATTTCAATTACACTTCAAAGGAATGAGGTTCTGCAAATTGGGTTGTGTGGCTATCCAGGGATGGAACAAGAATAACAAAAATAATGCAAAATACAATACAGCCTCACATAGCAATCCTCCCATTGCTACCAATAAAGAGAAAGAAAATCTCTTTCGCAGGTGGAGAAAACCTTTGAAAAACTGCAAAGCAGATTCAGTTTTATGACTGTTAACTGATTTATCTATGGATAGAAAAAGTATAAATTATATACGAAGTACAGCACAGCTTTGCCTAAGATCCTTCACAGAACAGAACAGAACAGAACAGAACAGAACTCTTTATTGGACACACAAGGAATTTGTTTCCAGTGCATAAGCTCTCAGTGTACACACATAGTTACATTAAAATATTAGCAATTACTATTCAACCCCATGATTAAATACTGTAATACTCATACACAGTAGCCTGTATCTAATATGCCTGTACCAAATATGTATATACTTCCTAGCTCTGGCAACAGTCAAATATGGATAACAAGCTGGCTATGGTTTCGCTAGTCAAATTTACTGTAGCAGGATTCTTTCTGGGTACAATTCAAGGTACTGATTACTACCTTTAAAGCCTTTATATTTAGTGATGGTGTATTTCTTTCATTGAGAAGAGGGGAAAGGGGGGGCACTATTTTTGTTGCTTGTGTTATTGTGTGTGTGTGTGTGTTATTGTGTGTGTGTGTGTGTGTGTGTGTGTGTGTGTGTGTGTGTGTGTGTGATACCGGTATATATATATATATACACACACACACACACACACACACACATACATACACATACATACACATACATACATACACACACATGTATGTATGTATATGTACAGTGTGTGTGTGTGTGTGTGTAATCATCAAACATCACAAATACAAAGTGGATACAAAGAAACAGGATGTGGGAAATGTTGAAAAGAAATGTAAAAGGATTGTGCTATAGAGAAGCATATAGAGATATCACTTCTGTTAATGGGAAGTATCAGAAAAGACACTTGGTAGAATGATGAAGTGACAGATGCTGTGGATGACAAAAAATAAAACTAAAATGGAAAGAAAATATTTAGAGTGATTTTTGTGGAAATAAAGAACTGTTAAAAGGACCCTCCCTAGTTTCTTGGATTGTAAAGGGATGGAGGAGGGAAAAATGTACTTTCAGACTTTCAAGATTTTGAGGGGTCCTTGGTGCTCTTTGAGCTTGGTTGTTTTCTTGCAGACATTTCATGTTACCCAAACTAGGTAACATCATCAGTGCTAAGGAGTAGGGTTTGCTCTCAGTTTATATGCAAAACAAATATTTAAAATAAAAGCAAATGGGTGAAAAAAGAATATCACTTGAGATTGAATTGAGTTTTTGAAATTCTCAAAATGAGAGTTTTAAAGGTAGCGTATGAAGATCAAAATGCATGTGGGAAAGGGAGCGTGGCTAATGCCGAAGCGGCACGGAGTTCCCCGCGCTCAGCTGGGGAACCCCGAATTCCAGCCGCCTGGAGACCTGGTACAAGTCAGTACCGGGTCAGAACTATAGATATAGAAATGATACAAAAATAATGATTTTAGAAGAGGCACTGCTTGTTTAAAAATGTAGGGAATATATTATGAGTCCGTTAATACGAGATGAGTTAGGATAAGAAGCACTCAGGGAAAGGTAAAGAGGGAGAAAGAGGAAGTAGTAAGGTGAAGGGAGAGGAGTGGAGAGAAGTAGGAGGGGGAGAGAAGGAGTAAGAATGTAGAAGGCAGAGATGGAGATAGAGGGAGGGAGTGTAATGGAATTAAGTAACAGACTGATGAATAGGAGTTGAAAATAGGTGCAAAATATCGATTTTTGGCTGACTGAATAAAAATGTATAGATATGTATGCAGGGGTGAAATGGTCCCGGTTCGCACCGGCTCTTGGGGACCGGTAGGACTTGGCACATGGCTTGCTGGCCACGCCCCCGTACCGGTCCGGGCCCCGGGCCCCAGGCCCCAGGCCCCCAGCCCAAGCCCTGGCCACCCATGTGTACCCCGGCCACCCATGTGTACCTAACTGCCCACCCGCCGCTTTGCCTGCTCCCGGCTTTTTCCTTTTGTTAAATAAAAATGGCCGCCGCTTTTCCCACCTATCAGCTGGGCTCTTCCCGACACCCACCCCCACTCCCGGGCCCCAGCCTATATAACCTGGCTGTTCCAGCCTAGCAAACCACCCACCTTCCCACCCAGCCTCCAGAGTCCAGCTTGCTTACCTTAGCTCTTTGGACCCAATTCTGAGCCGTTGGTAGCCAGCCACGCCTGCCTTTCTTTTTGTCTGAATTGCAAACTGCAATCCATCTGATCTGCAAGCCACTTAATCTGCCTGCTTGAAACCAGCAATCCATCCATCTGCTCTGCAAGCAACTTATTCTGTCTGCCTTATTCCTTCCATAGGGTAAGTAACCTTTTTTATTTTATTTTTTGCTTTTAAAAAATAGTAGCCATATAGCCATTTAAAACTTTTGCAATGCTTTTGTGTTGTGTGTTTTGCATGAGTCAGTACAGCTGCTTTTAAATGGTGTGTGTGAGCCATTTGTGTTGTTGTGCTGTTGTGTAAAGTTGTGTTTTCAGTTCTGTTGCTCTGTGAGGCTCCTACTTAAGGCAGGGGCCATTTTGCGTGCTTTTGCAATGCTGCAAAAGGCAGGGGGTTGGACTAGATGACCACACAAGGTCCCTTCTTCCAACTTTTTAAATCTGTTAAAATTTAACAGCTGCTTTTTCATGGTGTGTGAGCCATTTGGCAGGGGGTTGGACTAGATGACCACACAAGGTCCCTTCTTCCAACTCTTTAAATCTGTTAAAATTTAACAGCTGCTTTTTCATGGTGTGTGAGCCATTTGGCAGGGGGTTGGACTAGATGACCACACAAGGTCCCTTCTTCCAACTCTTTAAATCTGTTAAAATTTAACAGCTGCTTTTTCATGGTGTGTGAGCCATTTGGCAGGGGGTTGGACTAGATGACCACACAAGGTCCCTTCTTCCAACTCTTTAAATCTGTTAAAATTTAACAGCTGCTTTTTCATGGTGTGTGAGCCATTTGGCAGGGGGTTGGTCTAGATGACCACACAAGGTCCCTTCTTCCAACTCTTTAAATCTGTTAAAATTTAACAACTGCTTTTTCATGGTGTGTGAGCCATTTGGCAGGGGGTTGGTCTAGATGACCACACAAGGTCCCTTCTTCCAACTCTTTAAATCTGTTAAAATTTAACAGCTGCTTTTTCATGGTGTGTGAGCCATTTGGCAGGGGGTTGGTCTAGATGACCACACAAGGTCCCTTCTTCCAACTCTTTAAATCTGTTAAAATTTAACAGCTGCTTTTTCATGGTGTGTGAGCCATTTGGCAGGGGGTTGGACTAGATGACCACACAAGGTCCCTTCTTCCAACTCTTTAAATCTGTTTAACATGAATAAAATTTAACATGAAGCCACGCCCACCAGACATCAAGCCACACCCACAAAATAAGCCACGCCCACAGAACCGGTAGGGAAAATTTTCACATTTCACCCCTGTATGTATGTTATTGAAACATTGTAGGGTATGTGTATTGATATATTAATGGAAACTCTAGAGAAAAAATAAAAAACATTACAAAAAAAAGATCAAAATGCATGGAGAGGTACAATGAATGGCACTGATATAAACTAGATTTAGCTGTTCCTTTCTCTTATCTTTAATTTATTTGGCTTACTGTTTTTACTCCTTTTCTGCCCTTTGTAGAAGTGTGCTGTATTTATCCTGAACAGCAACAGCATGAGGGAAACATATGTCTGCATGCATGCAAGTTCCTACAAAATATATAATATAAGTAAATAGAAATTCTATAAAAGGAGAAATGTAATGCAGAACAAACTAACGTATTATGCTAAGTCAAATACTGTGGGGAACAGCAAGTGTTGCTGTGGTTTTATATTTCCTATTTCTTATCCATGAGACTTATAGTTATTATAATAGAGTTTTGAGAAAAATAAAAGAAACTGTGTTTTATCAAAAAAAAGAAGAAGAAGAACAGCCCATACCATTAAATTTTAAAAGCCTGCAATTCAAAATTGCACCAAGCAAGAATTATTTTATTTGAAGACAGGCAAGGAAGTAAAATACAGAACAGAGAACTAGCTTAACTATTTTAAGAATATCCTAAAGGAAGTGTTCTGTCCAGGGGTGAAATTCAAAATTTTTCCCTACCGGTTCTGTGGGCATGGCTTGGTGGGCATGGCAGGGGAAGGATACTGCAATTCCCACCCCACTCCAGGGGAAGGATACTGAAAATTCCCATTCCATCCCCACTCCTGGGGGAAGGATACTGCAAAATCTCCATTCCCACCCCACTCTGGGGCCAGTCAGAGGTGGTATTTGCCGGTTCTCCGAACTACTCAAAATTTCCACTACCGGTTCTCCAGAACCTGCTGAATTTCACCCCTGGTTTTGTCACAAATAGAGATGCATTCAGCAAATCTTCAGTGGGATAATGAAACTCAGAAATCCCCAGAGGTAGCATTAAGTTAATCATCATTAACCAACTCTTACAACTTTTCTGATGGTGTTATGAGAATGGATCACACTTCTTTGCCTCTTTTTCTCTATTACAATACATTTATAGTTGTGCTTACTCCACATGGAAGGAGCACACCCAGGTTCAAATCTCAAATGACTATGAAGTTTACTTGTGATTTTGGATCACTCAAAATTAATTCATTTATGAGATCCCAAATCCATATCAACAAAGTTCAAAAGATGGATACCTAAATGCAAATATTATTTGACAAGGATAAAACTTCCTAGGCTTTGCAGAAATTCCAGAAATTGTTTCTGCAATACAGATATTTTTATCTACAAAATAAAGTTAAACAGCTGTCAGAATATTTTGCTGTTATAGGAGCCACAAATCCTGAATATTAATCTTAATAAGAATTACAAGAGAAAAATAGCACTTTATAGCAATAGCACTTTACTTATATACCGCTTCATAGTGCTTTACAGCCCTCTCTAAGCGGTTTACAGAGTTCAGCATATTGCCCCCAACAATCTGGGTCCTCATTTTACCCACCTCAGAAGGATGGAAGGCTGAGTCAACCTTGAGCCTAGTGAGATTTGAACAGCTGAACTGCTGAACTAGCAGTCAGCCTGCAGTCGCAGCATTTAACCACTGCACCACTTCAGCTCATAGCTGAAGGTCCTGTCTAGCCACTATTTCTCAGCATAACCTACAACACATAAGGAAGGGAATGTACTTTAGATAGGAAGAAAAAATAGTAAATAATAATATCATAAAATAATTTGTAGTGTAAACAGAATGTCCCTTTTATTTAAAAAATCATACCAGTGTTACTAAATGTAAGCCTATATAAATATTTCCATTTCGGTCAAAACTTCCCAATATGACTTTTAAAAAAGGCTCTTTGAGACAGATTGTTTAGCAGTAGTTCCACCACAACATCAAAATCCAAATTTTAAGGTTGGCTTCTAGGTAATATCAGAATAATTTTGTTTCTATTTAGGTATAAGGCATTTAGTTTCTATCTAGGTATAAGCAAAAAAATTAAATCATACATAAATTATCTATGATGTGATAATGCATATTATTGTGAAGAATCCTATGCCTAGCAGTACCATTATACTTTATTCCAGAATTGAAACATGGCAGGAAGGAAAGGGAAAGAAGGAAGGGGGAGGGGGAAGAGAGAGAAATGCAAAAATGCAAGTTGGAATTACAAACATGCTAAAGTCATGGCTCAGGAAAACAGAATATCAGAAAGTGAGGCAAAGGGGAGAAGGCTACTGTACTGAATAAGTCTCTAAAACTATAATTCAAGGAACAATGCTGCGTAATAATATGTCCCTATACTGAACCATTGTCCCAATCATAATAAAATATTCTAAATACAATTGACATCATTTATTTCATAAAAGTACTCTGAGAAAAAATATAGACAAGTGTAGGCTTTATGGCTTTATGAAGGTTTACTATGGATCCATAGAAGTCATTTCATTTCATAATTCTGTTTCTTAGTTCAAGGTATTAACAATTCTGATCAGTTCTTGATAAGTTCTTAAATTTGTTATCAGCCAAACTGATTCTTGATGCTCCCTAAAAAAATTCAAGAGTATCAATATATATTTTTATAAATAATATGATTAAAGGATCTGCTTTTCTGAAAACTGTTGGGAAAAAGATGAATAACACATATAACTCTATTTCAGAAGGAAGCAATGTTTTTCAAGCTCCAAGGAGCAAAAAGTATACCCATCCTAATACAGTTTACGTTGTCAAGTTTTAGAAATAAGGAATGGTCCATCTAGCAAAGCCAATTGAAGTTGAAATGCAGTGTCGGCATTAATCATCACAAGGAGTCAACTAGCTGTTGGATAGGCTAGTAACCATGACAACCTAGCCTAGATATTACTCATACAAATTACATAAGTTATATTTTTGTGGTCCCATCTAGAAGCCAAAATGGTCATTAAAAAGGTGCCAAAACCTTATGGATTCAGAGTGATAAACAGCATACTAACATATAAAATATGCACAGTAAAAGAAAATAGCATAATACAGGTCCATAAACAAAACCACCAAACAACAGTGAATGCACATTCAAATGCCTATGGTGATGAAAATATTAATGCAACCTTCAGTGATAGAGGCAAATGATCACCACCTCAGTAAATGCATTAAGGGGAAAATTTTAAGACTTGGGACTCTTTCAAAGCAGAAGTGAAACCATGTAACATGTGACCCATTGCACATGAGGTGCTGTGATCTTCCAAGAAGTGAAAGTTACTGTCAAACTACATCAGCAAAGAACTAGACTGATCATCAATTTTTCTCCAAACCTCTTCCTTCTCTTGCCTAACCACCACATCCTCTATTTGCTTTTACCATCCTACCTTTTCCTTTCATATTTTGGCAAGTACCCATTTTTGCACAACAACTGTTACCATCATCAAAATAAATATTTTTGTATTTAGATTACTAAATGTAAACGGATAAAATCGCCCATCTATGTGGTAACAAGGTCTGACTATGTTTGGTTTCAGATCCTAGAAAAGGATGTTCAGTGGGTGCTGCCACTTGAAGCAACAAACCCAGACTTGGCTTGTCCAAAGAATTCTATAAGATGAAAATTGTGGCAGAATTTGCTGAGAGATACATTAAATATAATAAACAATTATATGAAGAAAATTATATAAGACTGAGGATATATTCAGTGGATGTTTAAAAGCCCTTCCTTCCTTCCTTCCTTCCTTCCTTCCTTCCTTCCTTCCTTCCTTCCTTCTTCTTTTGAGTCACTGTTGAATTTGGTGACTTCCCAGACAAGTTAATGTGGTGTGTGGTGTACACACACACACACACACACACACACACACACACACACACACACACACACACACATATATGTATGTAGCATTTTTTGCTGATAAATGAAAATAAAGGGAGACTATTATAGATCTATTTCGAGCTATTTTTAGCTCTCGTCAGATAGCCATACCCTTACTGAGATTTGAACCTGGGCCGCCTGCCTTGTAAGGCAGGAGCTTAACCTCTAGACCACAGGCTCTATTCCCTATCGGCTCTTCACCAGGAAAGGGTTTTATATATATATTATATTATATTATATTATATTATATTATATTATATTATTTTATATTATATTATTTTATATTATATTATTTTATATTATATATATATATATATATATATATATATATATATATATATATATATATATATATATATATATATATATATATATATATATATATATATATATATATATATATATATATATATATATATATATATATATAATCCCTTGGATTAATAACATGCCAGTTTTATCAACTGGCGCTCATATTGTGAAACATACCGTAGATGTTTGGAGTTTATGTCTTTTCATTTATTTTGTATCAAAGTGGAAAATTGCCAGAGAAGATATGTTGCTTCAGTTATTACATACCTTGCATCCAGCATGTGTCCGAGTCTTCATTAATGGAGTTGTGGTGCACAACTCAATGGCTTCTGGCTCATGGAAGATTACAGTAGGAAGAGGTTCCTTCCGAAGAGTTAAGACATTTAGCTTAGTCTTCAACATGGTCTGAAAATGCTAAATGAAATAAAAACAAAGATAGTATGGAGTTTTTTCCCGGTTTTTTAGAATTTACATGCTTGAATAAAATAAAAATATATGAAGGTCAATATTTCTACCTGACTTGTTCTAATGATCTGTGCAATGAAATGGAAACATTGCTAGAAGGAATGAAAATTGCTTAAGTTCATGTAAACAAGCAAGAGAGGAAGATAATGTCATCTATGCTTTCTTTTTTCCTTCTTTAAAATTATAAATGATACAGATGAAAGAAAGAAAAGAATGTAAACATTAATAATCCCCAGTTCAGTTTCTCAAAATCATTGTAAAAAGTCAACTCTGCTGAATGGCAATAAAATCCCCCAGTAGTGTCCATGTAATATATCTTGTTATTAAAACATAGCCTGCATTTTGCCTCAAAACGGCAGTAAGAAAAAAATCTAGAATTTAAATCTTGGAATATAAATCGGTAAAAGACTTTCTATATACTTTATATAGCAATATTTTTTGTATTATGGCCTCATTTTTGTCCCTAAAAAATGAATGAACTGATTGAGTCATGTCTAAGAGCTTGTGCTAAGTAAGCAAATACATACTAAGAGGTCAAGTATCTGAAATGTTTATAGCTGAACCTGATATGAAAACTGATAAGAATTGTGATCCAAACATGTCTGTTTTGAAGCAAATTATTTTTATATTCACCGGTAAATTTGAATAGCTGAGGATTGAAGTGATATAATGAATTAGTTTCTTTCACAGCAAGACACAGTTGAAAAAGACATCTATTACAGGTGCCACCAAGTATAAACTTTCCCTCACTTACTGAGGAAAATGATGAATATACTACCTTCCAACAACATGTTTTCCTGATTATTTTGTGCTTTTTTTGTTTATTGAAAAAACATTTCATGTTCTGGCTCACTACTGTCTAACTAAAAATATTCCACAAAATTACCACTTTTTCTGTAACTGCTTTTTATCTTTCCATTTACCATAAACATTAACTTTGTGAAATGCAATGACCTGCCTGGATTTATCTCATCACGTTGCCTGAGAAGGACTTATTGCCAGAAACAACAGATGATACTTAAATATCCGAAAATACATTTTCTATGTACATTTTTGGGAAATAAATATTGAAATAACTTTCAGTGATGTAACAGAGAGGATGGAGAAGACTTTCACAAAAAACAGCTGCTGGCAGAATGTAGGAAATGAGTTATAACACTGAAATGCTTTTGAAATTTTAGTCTTAGCTCTAAACCCGATCTACACATTCACCTCGAAAACTAATGAAAGATGAGATAAGAGCACTTATACAGCACTACCTTTATCCTAGAAGTTTAGCCAATGAATATATAGAAGCAGGTGTAATTATTCAGCTCCACAGAAAATCCATTCCACACTGCTCAAATGTCTAAAAAACAGTATATTCCAGGAAAATGTTTAACTCAGACTGTTTCCCAACAATATTTTTTTTTTCATTTTAAGATTAATTTACAGAGTTGTTTTCTATCGTAGTAGCAGCCATTAATTGTATGGCCTTACTATCTTCTATCTTACTATAGCAACTTTATACATTTTCCCACTTATAAGTATTACATTGGGCTAGTTTTAAAAGTCTGATGACATCAATAAACAAAACTTGCTTTTCATTCAGCATAACCTAAAATTAAGATCTAGTACTGAAGACCTGAGGAGACACCCTGATGTCTCCAGTTGCTGGACTCTTCAAATGCAGTGAATGTACTATTAAATCTGACTCTAGAACAGGGGTCCCCAACATTTTGGATCTCAGGGACCACCAAGGTCATAATTTTAAATCCCACAGACCAGTGGTGGGCGTGGCTTGATGGGGGGCATGTGACTGGGTGGGCGTGGCCAACTTTTTTTTTACTTTTTAAAGCATTTTTAACGAATAATAAATGGCCTTCTGAAAAACAGGAAACTCCCCGCTCAGGGCAGATTGGAGCATGGAATCCCTGAGCTTTCATCCTTTGCCAGTGACAGGACATGCATCTCACCCAAAGGGGCTTTTACAACAGGCAACTGGACTTTCTTGGTTTTTCCTTGAAGACCTTTTGCTTCTGATCCAAGAAGCTTCTTCAATTCTTCTTGGATGAGAAGCAAAACATCTTCAAGGAAAAACCAAGAAAGTCCAGTTGCCTCTTACAAAAGCCCCTTTCGGACAGCCCTGACCCGGAGGAAGGCAAAGCGGAGGCAGTCAGACGCCGAAGCCTTCTACTCATCCACCTGTATTTGGGGGGCATTCCCTCCTGAGGGCGGAACAGCCCACTTTGCCCCACGGCTGCCAGGACACATGCCTCCACACGCACCTCCCTGCCGCATGCCTGCTCTTCCTCGCTGCGCAGAGCTGTCAGGGCGCGTGTGGCTCCAGCGCTGTGGGGGCAGGGCGTTGCCTCCCCAACTGCACAACTGGACCCCTGCCGCCCCCCCCTCAATGCCACAGGGTTGCAGCTGGGCCAGGACCACCCCGCCCGGCCATTCCAAGGCTCCCGTGGCTGGCTGAGCACTTGGCCGGCCTCCCCGGCAGGTGCACTCCAGCAGCGTCTCTGTCCCAGCCACCGCCACACCAGCCAGGGCTCCAGCTTGGCACCACCATGCTGCCTGTCATGCAGGCTTTGGAAGGGGATCCATGGTCTCTGCACGGGTGCTCAGGGGGTGCAGAAGGCCGGACCTCGCGGGCTCACTGGCGGCTATGTGCTTTGAAAAGCCCACCAGCCGCAGGGACGCCGCCCCTCCCCGGTTCTCTCCGCCTGCGGGAAGCTGATGGGGCCACCGGGCACGGCCAAGTCCCTCTCCACCCCCTCCGTTTGCCCGAAGCAACCCCAAGGTTGTTCTCCTCCGCCATCAGCAGCGTCCACAGTTACTTCTGCAAAACGGGCAGGTGGCCCATGGCCAGCAGGTTGGTGGCGCGCAGGAAATCCTGCACGGCTTGGTTCGGCTCGCTGGTGGAGTGTAGCTAATTGCCCAGCTCCAGCCACAGCCCTGCCACCAGAGCCGGATGCCCCAAGTCCACGTGGAGGCGAACGGCGAAAACCACACAGCCATGGGTGGCCAGCAGGTACTCGGAGAGGCCTAAGCCAGGGCCTTGCTGCAGGCGGAGCTCCCGCTCGTGGTGCAGCCAGAACCACGCTGCTTCAGCCAGTGCCACCACCTTGCCTGCCGGGTGGCCCAGGCTCTGGGTGCAGCGCGTCAATGACAGCTGACACCAGGCTGCGTAAGGGAGGCTCTCCTGGTAGCACAGCTCCCGCACCAGCACCGCTGCTCCCAAGACCGGATGCCGTTTACCTCTCTGAGTCCCAAGCGGCAGGAGACAAGGGCTGCCTTGCGCTACCGGCTGGCACAAATATACCAAGGCGGAATACTGATGCCGTGCAAATGCAAGTAGCACTTCGCTCCCGCAGCTTCCAGCCATTGCAACCCCCGCTTCGGCCCACTTGTGCAGCACACCACCACCACCACAACAGCACCATTATTTCATTCCGGCCAGCAAGGGCTGTGTTCCTTTTTGCATATTGCACCACCTGCAAAGTTGCACATTGCAAGTGCCAGCCCAGGGCAGAGATTTCCAGCCCCACCATGGCTGGTCCCATATTCCAGAGCTGTAGTAGTCACACTCACAGGACTGGCCCATTGCAGCTCCTCCACCTGGGTGTACTGTCCATTGCGGACGCTAGCTCGGCCCCCTCAAAACTTGTCTCTGGAGGAGCGCTTGCTGAAGCAGCATGGGAAACTTTGGCCGGGCTCCTCGAGAGATGAGAGTTTGCAAGGGGCCAATCTAGCAGGCGTTTTCTCTTGGGCCTCCCACCTGGAGGCCTTGCAGAAGGAGAGATGGAGGCCCGAAAGGCGGGTGAACCTTCCCCCTTCCCCAGGCAGCCGTTTGGCTGGGCGCGGCGAGTTCTTGGTCTTACCTTCCTGTTCCAGCTCATGTGGCTTGCACTGCTATACTCAAGGTCAGGTTTGTACTCAGCCTTAAGAGTGGGGGCTGGCATGTGGGTGGGGTGATATTGGGTGGCACAGCCTTGTGTTCCCACGAGCAGGCTGGATTAATTGCTCTCGGCCATATCTGGCCCAGGGGCCAACATTTCTCCACAGACCACCAAAATTTTCTCGCAGACCACCAGTGGTCCGCGGACCACCGGTTGGTGACCTGTGATCTATAATGTCTCATGTTCGGCATTGGAACAAAGCAGTGTTTCTGAGTTGGTCAATTTATTTCACATGCATGGAATATGCTTCTAACACATCTCAACTGCAGAACTGATATCCAGACAGTATGCAATATACTTATCTGGAAGCCATTTAAATCTTGATATAGTCCAGAAGCCGGCAGCACAGACTCATAGTTTAGAGCAGGGGTCTCCGACCTTGGCAACTTTAAGACTTGTGGACTTCAACTCCCAGAATTCCTCAGCCAGCTTTGCTGAGGACTTTAAGTTTAATCTATATATTTAATCTATATATTTAATCTATATAGTTATCCTCTAAACCAGGGGTCTCCAACCTTGGCAACTTTAAGGCTTGTGGACTTCAACTCCCAGAATTCCTCAGCCAGCTTTGCTGGCTGAGGAATTCTGGGAGTTGAAGTCCACAAGTCTTAAAGTTGCCAAGGTTGGAGACCCCTGGTTTAGAGGATAACTATATAGATAGTAAAATCAAAGATGCATCTAGTTTTCTTGATTATAAATAATTTTGTTCTTATATTTGAATGAATGACGTATCAGTACACCCGCATACCGACAAGAGTTGCAAAACTCTAAAATATCCCAGTATTTCTTTAGTAATTACGACTTAAATATAGAGTTACAACTGCAGCCCCATTTCATGATTAAGCCAACCACATGAGGGTTTTGCTGAAATGACCAATTTCCTGGAATATGCCTCTCCTGTTGCTCATTGATTCCTGCAGGCAGGTTCCTGGTATAAAAGAAAATAGCTGTGTTCTGGAAAAGTGTCAAGCTGCTTTAATGAGATTTGCAGTTTGTAGCCCTAAAAGTTTATAATCATTTATAGTTAATAAACATCAAAGCAAGTAATTTTGCTGTGTATCTGGAGTGCTGTTTTTATGGGCAAAAGCTATTAAAGGCTTTAAAAAATTATCAGATTTTAATGACTATTTTTTCATGCAATTTCATTATATTAAGTTATGTAAATGTTAATAATTATTCCTTATGGTTTAAAAGAAAAAGCAATACAGAAATTACATATAAACATATGCATGTTTATATGCGATCTACAGCAACTTTCTTTGAACAGACTATATATATATATATATATACGTGTGTGTGTGTGTGTGTGTGTGTGTGTGTGTGTGTGTGTGTGTAACATTTTTTGCTGATAAATGAAAATAAAGGGAGACTAGTATCCTCTATTTCAAGCTATTTAGCTCTCATCAGCTAGCCACCTTCTGGGATTTGAACTTGGGCCATACCCTTCTGAGATTTGAACTTATATATATACAGATAGAAAATGATAGATAGATAGATGGATAGATGGATAGATGGATAGATAGATGATAGATAGATAGATAGATAGATAGATAGATAGATAGATAGATAGACAGACAGACAGACAGACAGACAGACAGACAGACAGACAGACAGACAGACAGAAGCTAGCTAGCTAGCTCTCAAAACTACCAATACATATCCCGTATACAGCTTTACTCACAGATTGTCAGAAATTGCTCATTCAGCAATTATGTTATATATTGTTTCGCATATTCATAAACAAATGATTAACATTCTTGACATAAATTCATACTTTGCAATAATTCTTTTATAATCATGTTTTACTATCTTGGTTGGCCCATTATAAGTGGTTTTGCTTCTTATAAGCTACCTTTAAAAACAAAGCCGCAAATGAGGCATTGTAAGAAAATGGTTAGTATGAACAAGCACATAGTCTCATTGTTGAGAGCATCATCTTCTCAGAAGCTCTTCTGCTCAAACCATTCTTTCCTGATCTTTGGTATTTTTATTTTATTTATTTACCTATCAAACTTATATGGTCACCCATCTCATGGCATGTAACTCTGGGCAGAGTACAAGGAAACTAGAATCATATATTTCAGATTCATATTCCAGAACTTTCTAGAGCCATGTTGGCAAACCTAGGGGCATGTGTGCCACAGGTGGCACACAGAGCTCTCTCTGCAGGCAGGCGAACAGTCGCCCAGCTCAACTCCACTGCACATGCGCGCGTGCCTCCTACCGGCCAGCTGATTTTCAGGTATCTTCCGCATATGCACAGGTATCTTCCGCACAGCAGTTCAGCTGTTCAAATCTCATCGGCTCAGGGTTGACTCAGCCTTCCATCCTTCCAAGGTAGGTAAAATGAGGACCCAGATTGTTGGGGGCAATATAAATATACATTGCTTAATGGTGAGAACCACTTAGAGAGTGCTTGCACTGTGAGGCGGTATATAAGTCTCACTAATAAATAAATAAATGTGTGGAGTGTGGGGCACATGCGGGAGACACGCGTGAATGAACGGGGTGGACGTACATGCATGGCGGATGGGGCAGCATGGGGGGGCAGTGCTCCCCTGCGGCCCATTTCTTGTCCCAGGAGGCTGGCAAGAAGGCCTGCTAGGCCCAAAATCGGGCAGGGGGTCGCATGTGCATGCATGGGGGCAGGGGGACCACAGGAGAATCACACGTGCATGCGGGAGGCAGGGGGAGCAGGGGGGGTCATGCATGCATGTGTGGGGGCGGAGCACATGGGGGTGTCGTGCACACATTGCATTATGGGTGCCGGCACGCATGCGCGCTTTCGGCACGTGATGAGAAAAAGGTTAGCCATCACTGTCCTAGAGGCATCACTATTGTACAAGTCCTCCAACTTCACTCAGTCAAGCTACCTGTCAATTTCAACACATATGGAGCAGAGGTGGGTTCCTGCCGGTGCAGTTAATAGCTGTTGTTTGGCGCAGAGCCGAAGACGCTGCTGCCATTCGCAGTGCGGGGGCTTTCCCTGCCCGCATGGACGCCGCCAATTGTGTTCTTTTGCCCTCTGCGCATGCGCAAAGCGTTCTACATGTGTAGAGGGCAGAAGAACGCAATTGGCGGCATCCATGCGGGTGGGGAAAGCGCCCGGGGAAAGCTCCCACACCACGAACGGCAGCAGCGTCTTCGGCTCTGCACCGAACAACAGCTATTAACCGCACCGGCAAAAACAGGCAGGAACCCACCTCTGATATGGAGTCTCAACACATATGGAGAGTACCAGATTCCAGACCTTTTGGCAGCACATGTATATAGCTATGGTGGTGCAGTGGTTAGAATGCAGTATTGCAGGCTCACTCTACCCGCAGTCAAGAGTTCAATGGTGACCACCTCAAGGCCTTCCCAGGTCAGTAAAATGAGGACCCAAATTGTTGGGGACAATATGTTGAAATTGTGAACAGCTCAGAGGTGCTATAAAGCACTATGGAGCAGTATATAAGTCTGTGCTATTGCTATTATACAATCTGGTATTAAAAAACATGTATTAATTTTATTCTTGATATTTGGAGGCATGAAGTACATAATACCTGGGTGAGAATCTACATCATGTCAAAAGTTAAACATCTATTTCTTTTGTTTTCTTTTGATTATGATTTGTTTTGTTTGTCTCTTTGCTATTCTGCCCTGTTATATGTTCTTTTAATAAGCTGGTATTTAATTCTAGCCTCCAGAGTCATCTGGGATTAGGCAGCCTATAAATAAAATAAATACTGGACAGCTGTAAGAGCTAAAGATCTCTTAATAATATAGATCTGAATATTTGTTCTAATTTTGCCATCACCTCTCCCATTTTTTATGTCTATCCTCTTTTCTTCCTTTGCTTGCTAGGCTTGGGTCTGATAACCAGAAATGGTAGGAATTTCAGGTTTTGAAATATAAACATTCCAAAATTAAAAGTTAATGTTGTAAACAATAGGCCAGCATTTCTCTATTACTAAATGGATAATTCAATTAGTTCTTTTGAAATGCTATTCTTTGGCTATTAAAAAAAAGGAAAATCTACAACATTATACAATATCCTGGAAGGAAACACAATATATCTGATAAATAAAATGGATGGAAAAGTAACTGTAATAAGACTGTGCAAAACATTTAACTAGTGTTTCACAATGCACTGAATAATTAATGAAACACCCTTTCCGTTTCAAATCATAACTGCCGTGCACATGTACGTGTGCATATGTGCATACACACACACACACACACAACAAAGAAATGTTTCAAAAACAGTTGTAAAAACCTTGCAAAAGTTCTAATTGCATTAATATTCTAAAAAGATATTTCACTTGTTTTCTAACATGTTGCCCAAAATCAAAATCAAATGTTCTGCAGAATCCTAATGATTGGTTGATTTAGACAAAGGGCAGGTTCAAATCTTACCGCTATATCTAGGAACTGGTTCAAAACCATATGAATGATACTAAACCAGCAATTACACACTTATCTTAAATAACATCGCAAAGTATAGGTGATATCACAAAATATAGGTATCTTGTTTGCAGAGGTATAATCTCGTAATGTCACTCTCTGGCAGTGCCTCTACAAGTAGAATGGGGTACTTGTAACCTGCCTCCAACCCTGAACTCTCTGTCCAGCAGAATTCTGCAACCCTGAACTGCTGATCTATCAATTAACTAAGAGTTGTTAATCTAATCTTGTGTAGCTTCTTCTCTGGCAACATTACATTGCTAACCAGAGCATACAAAACATTTGTTAGACCAATTCTGGAATACAGCTCACCTGTCTAGAACCCGCACTGCATATCAGACATAAATACAATCGAGAGAGTCCAGAAATATTTCACAAGAAGAGTCCTTCACTCCTCCGCTCACAACAAAATACCTTATTCCACCAGACTTGAAATACTGGGATTAGACAATTTACAACTACGTCACCTCCGATCTGATCTAAATGTAGTTCATAAAATCATATACCAAAATGTCCTTCCTGTTAATGATTACTTCAGCTTCAACCGCAGCAATACACGAGCACGTAATAGATTCAAACTAAATTTAAACCGCTCCAAACTCGACTGCAGAAAATACGACTTCAGCAACAGAGTGATCAATGCCTGGAATGCACTACCTGACTCTGTGGTTTCTTCCCCAAACCCCAAAAACTTTAACCTTGGACTGCCTACAGTCGACCTCTCCCGGTTTCTAAGAGGTTTGTAAGGGGCGTGCATAAGCGCACCACTGTGCCTACCATCCCTGTCCTACTGTCCTCTTTTATCGTTAATTTTTACTTATGTTTATACAAACTACTACTATCCTATACATGTTTGACAAATAAATAAATAAATAAATAAATAAATAATAAATAAATAAATAAATAAATAAGTACGATTTGTCACAGTTTCTCTGTTTCTCTTCTGCAAATGGTCATCTACCACAGCAGCTATGCATCCATAGTAAAATCAGTCCAGTGTCATCCAGGAATGTATGCAGTTGCATAAATTATCACATGTTAAAGAACTCTGCCCTCAAAATACATACCTATAATTGGATAGTAGCTAGTGGTTCAATGCAGTTTCTTTAGGGATGGACAGATGATTCGTCTCTTAAAGATTACAGTATCTCTTTATCTCCCAAAAATGTGTTCATGCTGGATCCACCTAGCTGACCCTTTTGACTAGCTTCAATTAAGATCAGATGAGTGGGAATTAGGAAAACATTTGATGGGTGATATCCTTAGGCTCAGTCCTCAAAAAGTCAAGGTGATATCATACAATTAGACAAAACAGCACAAAGGATACTTCAGTATGGGTTGTGTCAGTGTGTAAACAAATCTTTTATACTCAATATGCTTCATGAATTTGATATTGTCAATCTGAAGGCTGCTAATATTTAAAAATATCTAATTAACAATTTCAGCAAGAGACATTTATGTCCTTTAAGAGTCTCTGCCTAGTTACAAACAAAATGGTTAATCTTATTATGAGGACCACCTGTCTGGATCACTTGTGGGCAATCTCCTCTCCTAATCTGGAGAGATACCAAGAAATTGGTCTACTCACCAGCTGCTTGGACTTTACTATGGTTGCTGGCTCTATCTTCAGTTCAGCCTACCTTCCCCAGGTGGCTTATTTTTTAAAATTTTAATAGTGAAGTACAAAAAAACCAACAGAAAAAAAGATTATATAGTGAAGGGGGGGGGAACAATCCCATATTTAAAATGGTAATTTCGATAAACAAATGTGACAAAGAACAGAAAAAAAAGATTAAAAAGATAAAAAATTAATATATCCATACGTATTGATGTAAAATTAATTCAGTCCTTAGGCTTATTATATTTGCCTCGTACACAAAAATATTGTTTCGTTTTCTGATTCTTAGAACTAAGAAACATTTCAAAAATAGATAACTGACTCATATCTATACTTTAAAATCAGGATACGTTTTTTTCATTGATGTAAAATCCAATTTCAGCTGATCCAGAAGGAAAAGCATGTTCCAGCCCCCCCCCCCCTTAAAAAGTGCCATCTGACAGGACCATCATTCTCCCAAAGATTACATAGACTAACTAAACCCTGAAAGTCATTATAGTCATGGCTATGTCATTAAGCATATGGGTCAGAATGTGTAGCTTAGTATGTGAAATTATTACTTTGATGCTAGTTTAAGAAGGTTATCTTGTCTGGGAATTATATACTTATTATTATATAATTGCTTATGCTGTTTTTACTAAAGTTATCCAAAGTCATGATTTTGAGATCAGCAGCTCGTGGGTGGGTGGGTGGGTGTATGCACGCCATGTTCTAAAAGCAACATTATGAACTCCTTGAAACCACCATTAGAAATCAATTGATTAAAAGTATCTTCTGGACCAAGCATTCCAACAAAACATCTTTCTTTATAGACTACTGAAGTTTCAGATCATAGACTTCACACATACATTAACAGTGGGATCTTTGAGATTATAGTGCAATGTTAAATTACAAAAGTGTATAATTTTCTCTTGGGATATAATTAAAAAGAGACACAGCAGAGCTTAGCTGTTCTATTTTCTCTAACTTCTGCTTCAGAAACTGCCAAAAACTCTCATGCCTCCTTTGCCTCTATTCCCTTTTTCCATAAAGTGTGAAAGCAAAACAGTGTAAATATTTATTCTTCTCACATTTGTACTGAATACAAGAAAAGTCTGTAAAAAGAAATGATATGGTCCAATGCCAGCTCAAGTTAGTTTATAAAGATATTGATTGACTTCAAGAGTGTCAAATGAAAAACTTTAGAAGCACTAAGTCCTCCTTCAACAGAAGCTAGGTTCCATATTTTTTATTCATTGAGTTATATACTGTCTTTTCTACTGCCTCCAAAATACAGACGTCTTTTGTAAATAAGTACCATATATCCCATTGATTATCCACCAATAGATATTCATGATGAATAAAGAATCCAGTACCCAAACCTAAACCAAGTCAGGAGCCATTCCTTATTTTGAACTTTAAATATTCAATTTAACCACAAATATTAGTTTCATCAAAACATCAGTCTTACTACAATTCATAGTATTAGTGTTTCTAATGTGACTTAAATAGAAGTAGTCACTTGACAGCATTTTTGTCAATTTCAAAATAAAATGAGTTGCCACCTTGGCATATTATTGGGAAAAATTATACTTTAATTTGCGAAAAATTATACTTTAATAATCTTGTAAAAAGGGCCAGATTAAGTTAAAATGTGTGCCAAAAAGATTAAACCAATACTTTTTATACATCATTACAGGTATATAGATAATAATCACAAAGCTGATTAAAAAGTTGACAGAAATTGATTTAAGAATGGACAACATTTAAGAATAGACCATTAAAGAATGGTCTTTTACAGAAAACTGGAATGAGAGAAAGAAGAGACTAGATGTAGACTCTAGATGCTAGAACTTCCTATATTTCTTGTTTCAAGCACACTTATCACAATTTTCATTTACTCTTTATGAAAGTATCTCTGACAATTTAGCAGAAATAGGAAGGGTGGGAGTGGGAGTGGGAGAGAGAGAGAGAGAGAGAGAGAGAGAGAGAGAGAGAGAGAGAGAGAGAGAGAGAGAGAGAGAATATTATTTTTCAATTCAATCTATTTCAGATACACTTTCAGATGAGATATTATGGTAAAACTACTAGGACTGACTTGGTGGATGATATAAAATGGCTGTGTTGTGGGCAGCCTTCTAAGTCCTCCCGTATTTCTCTGTGATTTTCAGTACCATAAGATCCTTCTGGATCATTTGACTGGATTTCGTCTTAAGGGCATGGCTTTTCAATATTTCAAAACTTGCAGCTCTGGAAAAACAATGCAGACACTTGAATGTTGCCTAAATTAATTAATGAACAGGGTGGGAGTGAACAAACTAAAACTGAATTTGAACAAAATGGAGGCACTGCTTTATTTGGAATTTAAAAAAAAAGGAAAGCACTCTGCTTTGTTTCATTTGCTTCAATTTATATTTAATTCTAAGTTACTTAAGAAACCTGCAAAAAAAGATAGTGAGAGACAGGTTTTTTGTTGTCTTCAAACAACAATAAGTTATGCAAGCTTGAATCAATTATCTTTTTTGTCATTTTAATGCACTTCAGACTTTTACTGAGTATTCCTTTGTCTGTTTGATGGGATTGACATTTGTGTTCTAGTTTTAAGATTAATCATTTTAGCACATGGTGACACCTGGCTAACCTTGTCTGGATTCAGAAACTAAGCAAGGAACCTGATTAATTCTTGGATGAAAGTCTACTGAGAAAGGCAAGATTACCGTATTTTTCGGAGTATAAGACGCACCGAAGTATAAGACACACCTTAGTTTTGGGGGAGGAAAACAAGGAAAAAAGGCCTCTGTCTCCAAGCAATTTGCCAAACAGCAAACAGCAAATAGCACAGATGATATACACTGATTGCTGTGTATTTCTGTGCATGTGTGCCTGACCCATAGAAATAGCAAAGAATTGGAGAAATGTACATTATGCCAGAAAGTTTTCTTAAATGTAGTCACACTAACACTTCCCAATTATTTAAATAGATCTACTCCAAGGTAACTAAACTCTAATACTAAACAGGACACTGTTACATTTCAGACTATACTTGTTCAGAGCTGTTAAAATTAATTAAAATTTCTGGAAGTATACATTATTCTCTATTATTTAAAAGAAGATACAATAGCACTGGGTCTCTTCAGAGCAAGCATTTATTTTAAAAAGCTTCTTTATTTTGTTAAGTTGTCTAGATTTACAGGGATCTCCAACCTTGGCAACTTTAAAACTTGTGGACTTCAACTCCCAGAATTCCACAGTCAGTAAAGCTAACAAAGCTGGCTGTGGAATTCTGGGAGTTGAAGTCCACAAGTCTTTAAATTGCCAAGGTTGGAGACCCCTGGCTCTAGAACAATAATAAAGCAGTCTTTAAAAAATAAGTCAAATAATTTGAACATTCTACAGACATTTATAGTTATTCACTTACCCCCTTGCATGCAGTTCAGCAGAAAATAAAAATCTGCATGTCTCTCCCAGCTATTCGCCTCTTTGCAGTTTCAGTTTCACTTTCATTTTCCAACGTGGCAAATCTAAGGTGACCAGACGTCCCGCTTTTGGCGGGACAGTCCCGCTTTTGGCGGGACAGTCCCGCTTTTTAATAATTTGTCCCATGTCCCGCAGCGTTTCAAAAAAGTCCCGCTTTTGAATTTGAATTTGCGCAATGCAGGAAGCAGCCCGAGAGCTGGGGCGGGTGCCTCACATGCTCAGTGGCCAAGCCGAGCCCTGCACACCCCTCTGCCTGCTGCCTCGCCTGCCTCCTCCTGCCAGGTGGGGAGGGAGGGCAGTGAGAGGGGCAGCGGCCCTTGCCAAGCGCAGCGCACGGAGGTGGCGGGCAAGGCGTCCCCAGCACACCTGTTAATCCGCCGGCCACGCGACTATAAGTGCGGCGCAGAAGCCGCTGGTGGCCGGCAGCTCCCCGTGCGGGTATAGGGCCAGGCCTGCGCTTGGAAGGGGCCGCCGCTCTCACTGCTCTCCCTCCCTGCCTGGCTGCAGACGTCCGCCTGTCCTCCCGAAGCAGTGCCACCGCAGTTCACTTTTGTTTCGCGGCGGGAGAAGGAAGAAAGCGGGCAGCGAGAGTGGCAGTCTCTTCCAAGCGCAGGTCTGGCCATCTCCCCACACGGAGGGCTGCTGCCCAGCTGGCTGGCGGCGGCTTCTGCAATGGAGGCAGCACGCGGCTGTGAAGAACCCTCACCACCCGCCCTCCCGAAGCACCACAGCTACGGTTTACTTTCTTCCTTCTCCTGCCACTGTCCCTCTCTGGGCCAGACGCAGCAGAGGCGAGCCCCGGCCATGGCAGCGGTAAGGGCTGCGATGAAGGGGGGTGTTTGGGGGGTGCACAAAGCTGCAGGATAAGAGAGACGGACCCCTCCCATCTTGTTCCCCTAGAACCCCCCCCGGTCAATGGTGTCCCGCTTTACAAATATTAAAATCTGGTCACCTTAGACAAATCAGCTGTACGTCGGGAAGCTGCTAGTGACTTGCTTGGCTTTACAGGCTCTTCCCTCTTTGCTGCAAACAGGTAAATTGCTGGAAGACAGAGGCCAAAGGGTGGGGGTGGCTGGGTAGGTGGGTGTACATTTGGTGTATAAGACGCACCTAAGTTTTCACCCTCTTTTGGGGGGTAAAAAGGTGCGTCTTATACTCTGAAAAATACAGTAGGTTGTTAAAAAAGATATCTGAAAAAGGTACTGTATGTTGGCAACAAAATGGGACACTATTTCCATACTATTGTTAAGAAAACTGCAATGACTTGTTCTGGGATTTGATTATTATTTGATTATTATTTATTATTATTATATGATGATGATGATGATGATGATGATGATGATGATGATGATGATGATGATGATGATGATGATGATTATTATTATTATTATTATTATTATTATTAATTATTATTATTATTATTATTATTATTTGTTTATTATTACTCTTTCATATGAAAAAGGTATCCCACTCTTACAAGAGCTGAGATTAACATATACAGCTCTCAACTAATTTATCCTCACATCAGTCTTAGATTATTCAGGAGGGTCTGAAGCTGCAGGGATATTTGAATCTGGAACTCCCAGTCCTAATCTAATGCTAACCACTAAACCACACTAGTAATGTACTATTCAGCAGACTTCTTCAGCCAGATTCTTTCCTTCATCATTATTCGATATCAGAAGGATAGCTCATTCGAACAGCTTGCAAATGCATACATTTTCACCTTGCCTCACTTTATTTGCCTAACCACAGTTTGTTATATGAATCAACTCTGATTGGTAATCAGTACCAGCTTGAACTATGTGTTTGTGCAACCCATGGAAGATAGTCACAGTATAAGACACAACAGTATAAGACACAACAGATTAAGAAAGAATGCAAAAACAACCATTGAGGATTTTCCTATTCCATATTGTCCCAAAGGTGCTTTTTCAAGAGGCAGAAAGTCCAGTTGCCTCTTGAAAAAAGTTTTTTCCAGAAAGTCCAGTTGCCTCTTGAAAAAGCACCTTTGGGACAACCATCAGCTGGAGAACTGCGAATCTCCAGACTTATTCCAGATTGAAAAATATTTTAATAACTAATATTTGTTTTATGCACTGTAGGGATGTTTTTCAAAATATTCAAAATAACAGATTGTTATATTACACTGGGACAAAATCAATCATGCCATGCAACTATAAAGGATAGATCTTAAACTTTTAAAAAAGTAGGTTATTTTTTAAAGGCAGATCTATTATGTTCAATTTCAATCCTCTCTCTTGACATCTGGTACCTATTACATATTTTTATTAAGAAAGTACAACATACAGAGAATAAACACTACCTCCCTTCAGCGTCCATACAAAACTGCCAGTCTTAGTGCACTGGAGTCACAGACATTCCTTAGCAATTTTCATTTGCTGATTATAAGGTATTCTTTCAATGCACTACAATAAGTACTCAGGCTATCCTCTAGAAAAAAAACTTCATACGTTAAAAGCTAGGTAAGAATATTGAAAGTTAGAAACCATTTACTTGAAATAAGTGTATTAACTGCAAGTTTTACTATCTGAAATTACACTCGTTAGATATTTCTCCTGGCAGTTAATGAGTTCAATAAGCAAAATGAAAAATGAATCTCAGAAGTCACAATCGTTATCACCACTGTTAGAGAAGTGTGTATTTTTAATGTACAGGGGTTTTTTTGGAATATTTAACATAGCTTAAATGGAAGCTACTTTCTACAATGGATGGCTCTTGAATTGATTTGTATTAACAAAATCTTGAAAGCCACTGTAACCGTCATCCTGAGGAGGGATTAAACAGAGGCAAATGGCAAAATGAGAATCACAACACTGTATAATGAGTTCTATGCATATTTATAAGGCATGGGTTTATAAATACAGTGGTACCTCGAGATACGAGTGCCCTAACATACGAGATATTTGAGATACGAGCTGTCGAGCAAGTGAAGTTTTGCTTTGAAATACGAGCAACATTTGAGATACGAGGAACAGCCGGCTGCACATGACCCACTCATTTCTGCAACATTCTGAAAGGGAGGAAACCTTCAGCCAGATTTGAATATCAAAGAGAATTTTCCCCCTTTAGCTTAGCCATCCTGGCGTCCGTAGGGCTCTTGGGGGGGGGAGGAGGCAGAGAGAAAGGAAAGGACTGCCGATCTGCCTTCCCTCCCCACAGCCTAGCCGAGAGCACGCTTGGACTTGCCTGGGTTTCCTAGAGTGAGTGGGAGGAAAACACTCTCTCTCTCTCTCTCTCTCTCTCTCTCTCTCTCTCTCTCTCTCTCTCTCTCTCTCTCTCTCTCTCTCTCTCACACACACACACACACACACACACACACACACACACACACACACACAGAGAGAGAGAGAGAGAGAGAGACCCCTAGCAGCCAGCCCAGCCAGCGCAGCCAGCCAGCCTGGGGGCTGGAACGGATTAATGGCATTTCAATTAATTTCAATGGGGAAAATTGCTTTGAGATACGAGCAAATTGACATACGAGCAAGTTTACAGAACGAATTAAACTCGTATCTCGAGGTACCACTGTACTAATATCAACAGAAACTGAAGACAGCTCTGGAGCAGAATCACTTAGTCAATATTTAAGTTCAGTTTTTACTTTGGAAGACACATTATCTCTTGATAGCAATGAGAACATAAATAGGATAAGACAACTGACACTTCCCCAGATATGGATATTGTATATGGATATTGACCAAATATGCAAACAAAACATTCTCAGCAGTAGTCCTACCCTAACTCCTCAATATGTATGTCTCAGACCAAGAGAAATAAAACTTATATATTTTTTTCTCATGTTTCTATGCCTTCCAGTAAAATTTTAACATGGAATATTTTAAAATTTCTGCAATTTCCATCTTTAAAAAGCTGCACTTATTGCATTTTTTCTAACATGCAGGATTCAGAAGCATTAAATATACACTAGCCAGTTATTCCAGTATCATTGTTAGTCTAGTTTTAGCTAAGATGCACTATGCACTAAGGAGACGGCATCTAACTTCAAAGAAAGCTGAGCCAACTTATTTTAATGACTGCATTTTTCCAATAATATTGATAGCATTTGTTGAATGTTCACGTGAAGTGTTAGTACCACTTTATAATGGCTTAATAAGGCCACACTTGGAATACAAGAGCCGAGGTGGAGCCGCCCAGAGTCCCCTGGGAGTTGGGCGGCATATAAATCCATTTAAATAAATAAATAATAAATAAATGGTTAGAGGCAGTACTGCAGGCCACTATGAGGCGGTATATAAATATCACAAATAAATAAATAAATAAATAAATAAAATAAAGAAATAAAATAAAGAAATAAAATAAATACTGCACCCAGTTTTGGACAACAGTTTGTCTGAAATGGTATAGGGCCGTGATGGCGAACCTATGGCACGGGTGCCACAAGTGGCACACGGAGCCATATCGGTGGGCACGCGAGCTCAGGTTCGGCGTGCATGTGTGCACCAGCCGACTGATTTTTGGGCCTTCTGAGCCCACTGGGAGTCGGGAAACAGGCTGTTTCCAGCCTCCAGAGGGGGTGGGGAAGGCCGTTTTCGCCCTCCCCAGGCTCCTAGAAAGGCTCTGGAGCCTGGGGAGAGCGAAAAATAGGCATGCCATTGCATGCTGGGAGCAGGGGGGGTCATGCGTGCATGTGCGGGGGTGCATGGAATTATGAGTGTGGGCACGCACACACGTGATCCCCCATATCCCCCCCCTTTTGGCACGCAAACCAAAAAAGGTTCGCCATCACTGGTATAGGGTTTCCTGCTTGAGCAGGGGTTGGACTAGAAGACCTCCAATGTCTCTGTTATTCTTTTATTCTGAATTGAGAATTCTGGATGTTCTATTCCAACACTTTTGAAGCTGCTAAATTCTTCATTTGAATATATAATCGCTATGGGATTCTTTAAAAAAATAGTAGTTAAGAAATTTTACAGTGAAAAATAAAGAAATTTGTAACCATTCTTTTTCTGAAACATCCTTTCTATATTTCTCTTGAAAAAAGGTATCTATATTTTGTGACTTGACAAGGCTAATTGCTGAACTGGAAGTAATATTTTTGTAGTGCAGTGAATAAATTGAAGTTTGTGTAAAGATAAGACAAATTGTGGATAACTACATTTATTTCATTGAAGTTGATTTAACTCAACTGTAACCAAAATTAACATTTGAATCATAAATCTATGCCAGGCCAAAGCTTAACCCCACATAACCGTAACCACATTCATAACTCAGTTGATAACATTTTAAGTCTGTCATAATTGCTCTAAAACTCCAGGTTCATTCAACACTAGTTATTCCAATGCCAAACCACACATATGCAGTTTATCTTGGAAAGAGTCACATCTTCCAACAGCCTCAAATAATAACAGAGAAACAAATGGTTCAGTCATTATTCTACAAACAATTAGAATAAACTTTAGAGCAAGCAAAGTAGAGATTTCTATGAATAACTTTGTCTATTAAAGATTTTATTCAAACATCTACCAGTGTGATCGTAATAAGGGATTTAATATCTGATGTAGTATTCATGTCAGAGATCACTGTATTCTTTATGCAGTTTGAAAACCACTTAACACAATTTTCAAAATTATACATCTTAAAAGCATGATTGCTGACCCAGAGCATAATATGCAATTCCATCTTATACATATTTATACAAAAATAATTTTTACTCAATTTACTGTGACTTATTCCCAAGTACCCGCAGAATTGCAGTCCTATGTCTGCATTTCTCAGCCTTTAGTTATTTTTATTCTTGAATTTCATATTTTTTTAAACATGGTTAAAAATATAAATTCTCCAGATTCAGGACTGTCAACAAAGCAAAGTTCAATTTGAACAATACTCTGAACCATTAGTAGTAGTAACATGGAAATCTCTGTAAAATAAAATTTCAATCCAACTATTTTATAAGAAAAAAAGTCATCTCCTATGTCTCAATGGATTGTCTTATTAGTTGGATGCATACTTCACATTAAGACACACTATTTGTTAGTGAAATGCTATAATATGTGAGTCCAGTCATTGTAATTTCTAATCCATGGTATATCCATCAATTATGGTTTATGTAACAAACCATTTCTTAGCTAGTGTGCAGACTCTGTAAACAGTAGAATCACTGTCTGGACAATATAAATATCCATATGTCAGTGTTAGAATGTGAACAAAACTAAAAAAAAACCAAAACAAAATATTTCATAATTTGTACAATTTAGTGAAATCGCAATATTCATGACAGTCCTGAATCTGGAGAATTTTAACCATGTTGAAAAATAGCTAAGTAATAAAACACTTTTTTGTGTATGAGATGTGCAACAAAATAATTATTCTCTCGAATATTCTATAAATCATCCTTTCCTTTGACCACTTGTTCTTGTGGATGCTGTTTTGTTGATGCTGCTAGTAGTACAATCAACATTACTACCAACTTTCCCTTTCTTTAATGCTTCAAATTATTGTAAATCCCATTGTAAAAGCAGCGGTGGTCGCGGCATCTTGTTCCGCATAAGCGGACGCATCCAAAGTCCTGGAGCAGGAGACAGGCCTCACCCTTCGCGCCCGTTTGTCCTGGGGCACTAGGGGGGCTCTACCCCGCCTGTCAGGCTCTCATCTCTCCCCTAATCTCGGGGAGAAGATTTTCAAGCCACCAGACAGCTGTTCTGGCGGCTTTTACGGGAGACTTCAGAAGAGGGCGCTCGACAAGGAGCATCCTCGATGTCTGCGGAGCCAAACCGGAAGTCCAACTTTCCCTTTCTTGTATGTTTCAGATATTTTGGAACTATAACTGGACATTTCAGCTGGACTTTACATCTGGATACACCATACAAACAGCATTGATCACACATCTAAATGAACTCTGGTAGAAGGGAGATTGAGGTGGTGCATTCTGCTTGTTGCCTCATTGGTACCATTGAAAATTATATCCTTTTGTTCATCCCCATAGGATAGGAACACGGGGCAATACATTGCAGTAATTCTTCTCCTTTGTCTAGGACCAGTTCCAGTTGGTAGGTGGTGAGAGATCCTACCAGATAGCACTTCTTTACAGAATTGTAAGCCACCTTGTGATCAGCTTATTATTTTAATGGAGCTGCTCCTGAATACCATTCAGAAGCTATAATGGCCCAAAATATGATCACAAGAGTAGTGATTCATGCTCCTTGTTTCATTATGTGACACCACTGCTTTGCTGCTGCGCTGGTTACCGGTGTATTTCTAGGTGCAATTCACACTGCTGCTGATGACTTCTGAAGCCCTTAATGTCCTGAAACAAAGTTACCTATAACATGATCCTTCTCTTGTCATTTTTGTCTAAAAGGATCAAGGTGAGCTAACCCAACCCAGGTTACAGATGAAAAGCAGAGTTTTAGTGGCTGCATTCATCCTAAGGCCTATATGACCCCAATGCTAACTGTATATTATAAATGTTGCTTTTGGAAAGTGTCAAATTGATTATGGTTTATTATTGCTATTTGCTAGCTAACTTTTTACAGGTAGTCATTGAAAAGCTCATTCAGTCACTGTTCAAAATTATGACAGCACTGAACAAGTGAGATAACCATTTTTATAGCTGTGGCTGTTTTAGCACCCCCATAGTCATATGATTGCTATTTCATGCTTGGCAACCAGGTCACAGCAATTACAATGTCACAGCATCTTGTGGCCCCATAGGTGACCTTCACTGACAGCTTTCAACAGTCAAAGTCAATGAGGAAGCCGACAGGTAGTCACAAATGACAATCAAATGTCTTTAGCTCATTGCAACTGTTGAGTCCTGAGACTGAAGAGGCTTGAGATAGGCTTAATGCAATAGTTCTTTATTGTCAACTATGTACAAGATTCAGCAGAGAGCAAGGCTGACAGCTTGCCCTTTTATAGGGAGCTGTCAGATGACTCAACCAATCAGTGGCTTGCATTCTCCCGCTTAAATGGAGGACCTGGTTGTAACCAGGCACTCTCAATACTTAATACCCCTCCCCTCTTAGATGGAACTGTCTGCTTAGCATACATAGTCCCATCAGTAGGCAGGGCATTTAGGAGCCCTTTTGGACCTGCGCAGCTCAGTAGGGGTGGCAGCAGCGGCCAGGGAGGTTGGGTCTGCTGCTGCCTCTTGCTCCACCCATGGAAGCTCCTCGAAGCTTTCGGGCGGGGCCTTGGCTTCCACCGGAACCGGTTCATGGTCTTCTCGTCGCTGGAACTCTGGGTCCCCAAGTAAGTGTTCCGCATTACTCGGGCTTGAGTCAGCTGTAGGGGAATCTGAGTGGAAGTCATTATTTTGTAAATGTTGGTAATCTGCATTTGGTGGCTGGTGGCTGCGCAGTTGGTCGATGTGCCGCCGCCATTTTCTCCCATCGGTTAATAGGACTACATAAGATCTTGGACCTGTGATTTCTGTGACTTCCCCAGGTAGCCATAGGTACCCCTCGGCGACATTTTTGGTGAATACTAATTCTGCGGTATGGAATGATCTGGTTCTATTGTTTGTACTTAGCTCAGCTTGTTGTGAATAGCTGGGATGCAGCCTATCTAGTTTTGAATGAAGCTGCCAGCCCATTAATAATTCATCCGGGCTTCTCCCCGTCACTGTACTTGGGGTGATATGTTGTGCTAGCAGGAAAGTATCAGCCTGGCTTGCCAGTGCCCGGGGCCTAGTCAGCATAGGGCTTCCTTAGCCGATCTTACTGTTCTTTCAACCTGACCATTGCTGGAAGGATGGAAAGGATAGAAAGGAGCAATTAATGCATGGTGGATGCCTAAGTCCGCCAGGAACCCTTCGAATGGAATGGCCATAAATTGGGGCCCATACACTAATACATTGGGTAACCCATGTGTGGTAAACAGTCTCCTGAGTACCCTGATCGTGGCTTCAGCTGTGGTTGACCCCATGAGCATAATCTCCAACCATTTGTAATAGGCATCTATTACTACCAAGAATGTTTGCCCATGGAATGGTCCCACAAAATCAATATGGACCCTAGACCATGGTGCCCTGGGTCTCTCCCATTCTTGTGCCGGGGCTTAGGAGGAGCGGCTCTCGACTCCTGACAAGGTGTGCAGCCCGCAACCCACTCCTTTATTTGTTTGTCCATGTCAGGCCACTAGCTCCTGGCCAGAGCCTTCATTTGGACCACCCCCGGGTAACCCTCGTGCAATGCCCTTAGTATTGCCTCTCATAGCGACAGAGGAACGAGTATATGATCTCCCCACAATAGGCATCCCTCTTGGGCAGAAATCTCATGTTGTTTGCATGCATATGGTTTAAACTCCGGGCTAACTGGCCCTTGGGGCCATCCCCTCCACACCCAGTTAAAAATAGTCCAGAACACAGAGTCTTTGGCTGAGTGGGCAGCCACCTCGGCCGAGGTAACCAGGCCCGAGTTCAAGCAGTCAATGAGGAAGAAGGGGATGCCCGGAGTGGGGTCATCCACGAAGTCCGGCAAGGGGCAGTGGCTGAGGGCAGTGGCGTGCCCCAGTGAACGTCCCAGGTCGATGAGTCAGTTGGTAGGAGTATGCCAAGAGGAAAATAGTCCATCTGGTCAGCTGGGGTGACAGGGAGGCAGGCATGGGGCGATCCCCCACGATCAGTGCTAACAAGGGCTTGTGGTCTGTGACCAGCTAAAAATTCCTGCCAAACAGGTATTCTTGAAAATGTTTCACCCTACAGTGGCCAGAGCCTCCCGGTCAAGTTGGCTGTAGTTTCGCTCTGCGCTGTAAAGCGTCTGTGACAAATAGGCGACCAGAGCCTCATTTCCGTTGGGTAGTCAGTGCCTGAGGAAAGCCCTGACCCCAAAAGGGGATGTGTTGCGTGCTAGGACCACCAGCAGGGTCTCATTAAATTGGATGAGGAAGCTGTGCTCGGAAAGGAGTTCCTTGACAGCCATGAAAGCAACCGCTTCGTCCCGTCCCCAGGTCCTGGTAGCTTTCTTTGCCAGCAGTCGGTGAAGGGGCTCAGCCACAGTTGCCTTGTTCTTAAGGAAAATGCTGTAGAAGTTCTGCAACCCCAGGAATGCCTGCAGCTCGGTTTTGTTTGTGGGTGTGGGGGCTTCCCTGATGGCCCATACCTTGCTTGTAGTACAGTGTATGCCAGCCCCGTTTATTCTATACCCCAGAAATTCTACCTCTGAGACCCCAATCTGACATTTGCTGCTTTTAACTCTGAGTCCAGCAGCCCTGAATCTGCTGAGGACTTCCCACAGCCTGACTGTTAGTTGCTGCTAATTTTCGGTGGAGATTAGCACATCATCAAAATAGGGTACTACCCCAGGGATCTTGATTAGTAGGCGTTCCATAATGCCTTGAAAAATCCCATAATGCCTTGAAAAATAGAAGTACTTTTTAAGTTATATGTCAAATAGGCTTATTTGTGCCGTTTATGAAGTAAGTTTTATGTATAAAAGCAATTGCCATTAGAAATGTGCTAGTTTTTAAAGTATTGTATTTGAGTTCTATTATTATTTGCTGTAGAGACTAAAATGATTACTCTGCTGGAATGGAAGATAATTGTAGACTTTTGCAAGCTGGTTCTTTAAAAGACCAAGCTTATATTGAGACTGGCTGGAAATCAACATTCAGCATGGCAGTAAAGAGACTTGTTCTGCAGCAAATGTAAGATAAATTATTCTCTTTTCATTTGAAACAACATTGGAATAATCCTAAAAATAAATGTTAACTATAAGAAAGCATATTCCATCATTTCAGCATGCTCTCTATTGGACAGATGAATGAAAAAATGAACTAATATTTAATTATCAGTCCAATGCAAACCACATTTACTTACCAGCAAATCTGTGACATCTAGATAAACACAGCCTAATAAAGCCTACAGAATTTTAAT
Source organism: Diadophis punctatus similis (assembly GCA_023053685.1). Taxonomy (NCBI): domain Eukaryota; kingdom Metazoa; phylum Chordata; class Lepidosauria; order Squamata; family Dipsadidae; genus Diadophis; species Diadophis punctatus. The sequence goes on from JALIGW010000005.1 coordinate 49,370,825, forward strand.
TAGCTGCTTTCAAGAAAACTATTGATTTGAATAATTAAAGAAAGTATGTGGTTTCTAACAAGGTAGCATGTTGTAATGAATTCTCAGGATGTATTCCACAACAGTCTTTTTACAAAAAAAAACCAACCTTACTGCCTTTTATTTCTCTTAGTTATACCAATCTTCTCCCAGAATTAACATTTTTTTTCAGAGCAGCTCATTTTCTGCAAAGTATAAACAACTTAGAAAATAGGAGCTGCCCTAACCTAAGTAGTGCCAGATGAGTTTTTCTGAATCCCCAGATCTGTTTTGTTTTCAAACATCTTGATACTAATTCAAATAGCAAAAGAGGTCTAGAAAATTAACTTCTTTACAAGGTTCAAAGCATTGAATAAGACCCTCTAATTCAATTAGCCATAGCAGAAATTGGAAGAAAATAGCCAAAGATAGCAAAACATGATAAGTTTACAAAGAAGTCATAAAGTGACAAATAACTAAACAGATTGGTGACCTGAGATTCTACAACAAAATAAGGAAGGTCTCCAGAGTTCAAAACATAACAAGACCAAAAACAACCCCTACAAAGAAACAAAAAAAACCAACAACAATAATTATAAGGAAATAGAACATCAGGAAGGATGTATTGTAAAGTGTTATGAGAATATGAATTCCATGAAATGACTCCTGGATCTAAATGCCAATTTGCTCCCTTGAGATAAGGCAGATAAGTTGGAAGAGCTAAAGAAAAGGAAAGTTTATGGACAAGACTTAGAACAGTGGTTCCCAAAGTGGGCGGTACCGCCCCCCGGGGGGCGGTGGGAACCCTTAGGGGGCGGTGAGAGGCAAGGTTGGCGACGGGGGGGGGTGAGAGGGGCCAGGGGGGCGGTAGGTGGTTTGCCATGCTTTTGCACTTGAAGCTCCCTCGCGTTCCTCGCCCTTGTGTGCAGGGCAGCCCATTCTGAAAGAAAACGCGAGATGTTTTCTTTCAGAATGGGCTGCCCTGCACACAAGAGCATGGAATGCGACGGAGTTACAAATGCTAGGTATGATGCCCATCTCACGGCCCGGTTAGCCCCCACCCAGGCCCTGCTCCGCCCCGCCCCGCCCCGTGCGACTGGTCACCCCAAACTGCGTCCCACCGCACGACCGGCGTCCTACCTAGCACTTGAAGCTCTCTCACGTTCCTCGCTCTTATATGCAGGGCAGCCCATTCTGAAAGAAAATGCGAGATGTTTTCTTTCAGAATGGGCTGCCCTGCACACAAGAGTGTGGAATGCGACGTAGTTACAAGTGCTAGGTACTGAGCGCAGCACAGCGACGAGGGAAGTCGACCGCTCCTGAAGCTGCTCAGGCAAGCGCTCGCAGACCCACGGGAAGGCCCCGCTGCAGAACCTGTGCGGGCACCTAGCAACCCGGCACGCGCAATTTGGAGGGCTCCCCTCCAGCATGGCACACCTGCAGATCTCAGCCCAGCTGCCCCCCAACATCGACCCCACCAAGGCCCCTGTGGCCTTCGGCCGCCGAGGCCTCCCCAAGCTCAATGAAGAGCTGCAGCACCCCGAGCTGCTGACGCGGCAGCCGGCCTTGATGGCGCTCTGTGACCTTGTGCATGACCCGGAGAACGCTTACCAAGCCATCGGCCTGGGTGAGCGGCGGCGGCGGCCTGGCCATGGCTGGCGGGAGGGAAGAAGGAAAGAAAAAAAGAGAGAGGGAGGGAGGAAGGAAGGAAGACAGAAAGAAAGAAAGAACGAGGAAGGAAGACAGAAAGAAAGAAAGAAAGAAAGAGAAAGAAGGTAAGAAGGAAGGAAGATAGACAGAAAAAGGAGGGAGGGAAGAAGGAAAGAAAGAAAAAAAAGAAAGATGGTAGGAAGGAAGACAGACAGAAAAAGAAAGGAGAGAGGGAAGGGAAGGGAGGGAAGAAGGAAAGAAAAAGGAAAGAAAGAGTGAGGGAGGGAGGGAGGGAGGGAGGGAGGAAGACAGAAAGAAAGAAAGGAAGATGGTAGGAAGGAAGGAAGATAGAGAGAAAAATAAAGGAGGGAGGGAAGAAGGAAAGAAAAAAGAAAGTAAGAAAGAAAGAAAGGAAGGAAGGAAGGAAGGAAGGAAGGAAGGAAGGAAGGAAGGAAGGAAGGAAGATGATAGGAAGGAAGGAAGGAAGGAAGAAAGAAATATGGTAGGAAGGAAGGAAGACAGACAGAAAAAGGAGGGAGGGAAGAAGGAAAGGAAAAGGAAAGAAAGAAAAAAGAAAGGAAGAAAGAGGGAGGGAGGGAGGAAGACAGAAAGAAAGATGGTAGGAAGGAAGGAAGACAGACAGAAAGAAAGAAAAGATGGTAAGAAGGAAGACAGACAGAAAGAAAGAAAAAGAAAGAAAAAGAAAGATGATAGGAAGAAAGATAGAAAGAAAAAGAAAGAAAGAAGGGGGAAGGTAGAGAAGAAAGAAACAACGAAAGAAAGACTTATGACCACAATTGAGCCTAACATTTTGGTTGCTAAGCAAGAGCGTTGTTAAGTGAGTTTCACCACACTTTACAAGTTGGCCACGCCCACCCAGTCACCTGACCACTAAGCCACGCCCACCTGAGGGGTGGGGGGCGGTGAGGATGAGTTTGTAGCACCAAGGGGGCGGTGGATTGAAAAAGTTTGGGAACCACTGACTTAGAAGATAACGAGCTTTCTCTCCCAATTATCACAAAAACGAAAGGACATCCTTAATTCAAGCACATATAGTCCTGGGCTTGTATGTGAGAACAGGAAAGATGTTGCTTCTGTAAGAAGAACCAAAAACAGCAAACTCTTTTCCCACTTTGGATCTGAATATTGTATACTTAATGGAATTGTTAGGCAATTTTGAGATTTTGTTATCAACTGGTCCAAGAGCAGATGTCACTACTTTTTAAGTATAATTACGTCATAGATTTGCATATCTACAGTTTTATTTTTATTTTGAAATTTTCCATTTTTTGTAACAGTTACATATTAAGTCAAGCTATCCATCATGATTCTAAAGGATTTTTTCCTGCTTACTCAGTGTCTTTTTTTTTTTTTTTTGCTGTGACTACTTTCAAAAGAATCAATACGGCTACAGGATTAGAATGTTTAACAGAAAATAAAGGTGGGGAGAAGCATTCCCCATAAGCTCATAAATGTTACATGAAGGCTTCTAATAAGCCACATTGAGAAATTAGACAGCATTTTGTTAGGTCTCTGACCATAACTAATATTGGATAGAACAATATATGTCTAGCTTTTAACAGCTATAAGTCTGTTTAGCTTAGGTGTTGCAGACTGCCACAAGAGGGAGCTAGAGTTCACAGCTTATTTCTATGGGAGTCCCTCTCTGTTTGTCTTTGGTCTCTGCTACTCAGAGTGTAGTCTCTGCTACTCATTAGAGCAAGGCCTAGAGTATGTATGCTCTGCATTTCTCTCTGTGTTGTAGTTATGTATTATAGCTAAAATGTACTTGTACTGGATAATACTTGGATTGTCATTATGACTATTAAGTGTATGACTTTGGACTGTTTATAGGAAAATGCTATTTCTTAAAGTAAACTTTAATTCAAGTTAGTGTATCTGTGTGTGGCTGAGTTCACAACTGATTCACAACTGATTCACAACTGATCTCAATCTAAACGTTTCTGTATGCACAACCTTGGTAACACAAGGAATACTCTGCTAATACATTAACACTGGTTATGGGCCCAGAGAGATATTGAGAGTTAGTGTGAATATTTAGTTTCATACTCAGACAGCTAACTTGTGGTTTACTGTTAAATTAACAATGGCACAAGAACAGTCAACTAGCTTATCCCTGATAACCAGGTTAGATGGAACTAACTATGTTTCCTGGTCTATGAAGTGCAGCTTACTTTTGCGTAAAGAAGGATTATGGACTGTGGTTAATAATCCACCTGATATAACTGCTTGGGATCCAACAAATGATGAAGATAAGAAGAAAATAGCTGACTTTAACCGGGATAATGAAAAGGCTCTTAGTATTATTGGACTGACACTGAGTGATCAGCAACTGGTCCATATTCATGGTGAAGATTCTGCTGCCAAGTGTTGGAGTACCTTAAAGAGACTTTATGTTCGAGATAGTGTTGGTGCGCACATACATCTTACATGTAAACTGTTCAGAGCACGTTTGTTAAAAGGCGGTGACATGTTAGCTCATTTGGAGTTTATGAAGAGAACATTACAAGAGCTACATGAAAAAGAACTGATTTTCTCAGAGTTGCATCAAGTTTATATTATTCTTTCTTCTTTGGATGACTCTTATGATGATTATGTGTCTTCACTGGAAGTTTTGGCCAGAGATGAACTGACATTGACTGGCATAATAGGAAGACTGTTAGAAGAGTCTAGAAGAAGGCAAGATAGAAAACAACTGAGAGAGAAACAACCACAGGAAGAACCACAGAGAGAGAAACAACTACGGTCTTCAACTGCCTATATTGTTAGGAAATGTTATTCTTGTGGGGCTAAGGGTCATATAGCCAGATTCTGTAAAATGGGTAAAAAGCAGAATGCTAGTAATATGCAGAGAGCTTATAATGATGTTAGTGTAGCTATATCAAGTACAAATAAAACTGTAAACCATGATATCTGGATAATAGACAGTGGGGCATCTCAGTGTATAACTAAAAGTAAAGAGAGATTTGTTAATATGACTAAAAGTAACCAGCATGTATCATTAGCAAATGGCTGGAAATTGAGAGTATCTGGAGAAGGTAATGCATATTGTTCATGTATTAATGAAAGTTTACCAATGTTATATGTACCTAACCTTAAAAATAACTTACTATCTGTGAGAGAATTGGTAAAAGCAGGGTTTGTGGTAACTTTTCAGGGAGATAAATGTTTAATTGAAAAACAAGGTAAAAGAGTTACTGCAAGAATGCATGATGGCTTATATATTATCCATGATAGTCCATTAAATAAGGCCAATTCAGTTTATGAAAATAGAAAGCCTCATGACGAATGTATTCATTTGCTCCATAGACGTATGGGACATTTAAATTTCAAAATTTTAAAGAAAACTGTTGAGTTATCTAATGGTATAAAATTAAAACCTTGTGCAAGATATTTAAATTGTAATGCTTGCAATCAGGAAAAGAGCAAGGTAATTCCTGCAAACAGGTTAAATGGATTTAAAACCAAGGAACCATTAGAGGTTGTATTTGCTGATCTCATTGGCCCTAAGAAACCCAGTTTAGGTGGAGCCTGTTATATATTGAGCATAGTTGATCATTTTTCTAGATATGGTTTCTGTTATCTGATGAAAACAAAAACAGAAACATATCAGCATTTTGTAAACTGGTTAAGGTTTGTTGAACGAAAAATGAATAAGAAACTGGTTAGTTTAGTAACAGATAATGGTACTGAGTTTACCAATAAGAGATTTGAAGATATGCTAAAGAGAGCTGGTATTGAACATAAGCGTTCTGCTCCTTTTCGGCCACAACATAATGCGCATATTGAACGTAGAGGTCAGACATTACAGGCTATGTCTAGAACCATGATTTCAGATTCTGGTTTACCAGAGAGGCTCTGGGGTGAAGCTATAATGTGTGCTAACCATGTTTTGAACAATGTAGTGAATGCAACAACTGGTGAATTGCCATTTACTCGTTGGTATGGTAGGAAACCAAATCTTAGTTATTTGCATACATTTGGTGCACCAGCATGGGTGCATATTCCCACTCAAGTAAGGCGAAAGGGACAACATAGAGCACGGAAATTATGTTTTGTAGGGTATGAATCTAATCATAGATCATTTAGATTCTGGGAGCCAGGTACTACTAGAGTATATTGTAGTGCAAGTGCTAAATTCCTTGAGCATGTTGGATGGAGTAAACTGGAACAGGAATACAAGGAACAAGATAGTATTGTTGTTGATGATCCATTGTTTCCTGATGATTCTAATAAGAATAGTACTGATGATAGGATAGTGAAAGAATCCTCAATAGAGGAACCATCTATGGATGATGTAGAAGATACTTCGATAGGGGAGGAAAAGGAAGAGGAAATTCCAACAACTTGTACTAAATTGCCTAGGAGGTCGACTAGGGAGAGACGTCCACCTGATAGATATCAGGCAAGTATTGTATGCCAGATTAATGTGGAACCGTCTAATTATAATGAACTTAAGCTGTATCCAACAAAGGAACAGGTAGCTTGGCAGGAAGCTATGAATAAGGAATTAAAATCTTTAAAGGATCTTGAGGTATATGAAGATGTAAGGTTACCACCAGGTGAGCGTGCAATAGGTTGCAGATGGGTGTATAAATTAAAGACTGGTGTGGATGGCACTGTTACCCATAAAGCAAGATTAGTTGCTCAGGGATTTGCTCAATCAGATAAGGATTATGATGAGGTATTTGCACCTAGTCTGAGAGCAAATACATTGAGAGGAGCATTAGTTTGGGCAGCTAAAAATAAATGCATAATTAATCATGTAGATGTCGAAACTGCATATCTACATGCACCTTTACAACATACCATTTATATGAGAAAGCCATTAGGTTTAAAAGATGATGGAAAAAATGATTATTGGAAATTAAAGAAAAGTCTTTATGGTTTAAAGCAATCAGGTTATGAATGGAATAAATGCATTGTAAAAGAATTAGTTTCCATGGATTTTAAAGCTGGTATAGCTGATCCTTGTTTATTTAGGAGAGAGAAAGATGGTTTGATTTCTCTGTTGCTATTATTTACAGATGATATAGCGATTATAACAAAGACTGAACAAGAAGCAAATGATATTGTTTCTGAATTACAAAGAAAGTTCAAGATTAGAAATTTAGGAGAGATTAAACATTATTTGGGTCTTGATATAATGAAGACAAATAGAGGATTCAAAATTTCGCAAGCTAAGAAGATTAGCCAATTGTTAAAAAGATATAACCTGGAGAATTGTAAAACTGCTAAGACACCAATGGATCAGGGATTTACAAATAGTGATACTAAATGTCCTGTGTTTGATAAGGAGATATATCAGTCTCTAATTGGTAGTCTCTCATATTTGAGTAATTGGTCTAGGCCAGATATATCTTACAGCGTAAATCAACTGGCTAGATATAATGCTGAACCAAATGAAAGGCATTGGCAAGCAGCTAAACGAATACTTAGATATCTAAAGCACACAATACATTATTCTTTATATTTAGAACCGAGAAATGAATTAGTGTTATCTGCATATGCTGATGCAAGTTTTGCTACTGATGCAATGACTCGCAAATCTACATCAGGTATAGTGGTAATGTTGGGTAATGCTTTAATAGGGTGGAAATCTATTAGGCAACAACATATTAGTTTATCCACTATGGAAGCAGAATTCTCGAGTTTATCATTAATGTGTACAGAATTGGTGTATTATAAACAATTGTTAAAGGATATAGGAATTACTGTACAGGAGCCATTTATTGTGTATGAAGACAATCAATCTGCCATTAGTATGGCTAATAGTTTAGCTGTGAAAACAAGGTCGAAACATACTGATTTGAGATATCTGAATGTTAGACAATGTGTTCAAAATCAAATGGTTAAGTTGGAATACTGCATGACTGAACAGAATATTGCAGATCATTTCACTAAAGCGCAAGGTGCAATTAAACACAAAGAGTGTTGTGACAACTATGGTTTAAAGATGTAAGGTATTATATATTGATCTACCCAAAGGGGAGAATGTTAGGTCTCTGACCATAACTAATATTGGATAGAACAATATATGTCTAGCTTTTAACAGCTATAAGTCTGTTTAGCTTAGGTGTTGCAGACTGCCACAAGAGGGAGCTAGAGTTCGCAGCTTATTTCTATGGGAGTCCCTCTCTGTTTGTCTTTGGTCTCTGCTACTCAGAGTGTAGTCTCTGCTACTCATTAGAGCAAGGCCTAGAGTATGTATGCTCTGCATTTCTCTCTGTGTTGTAGTTATGTATTATAGCTAAAATGTACTTGTACTGGATAATACTTGGATTGTCATTATGACTATTAAGTGTATGACTTTGGACTGTTTATAGGAAAATGCTATTTCTTAAAGTAAACTTTAGTTCAAGTTAGTGTATCTGTGTGTGGCTGAGTACTTATTCACAACTGATCTCAATCTAAACGTTTCTGTATGCACAACCTTGGTAACACAAGGAATACTCTGCTAATACATTAACACATTTAGTCTACCTAATTAGCATTCAGGTTTTAGGAGGGTTTTGAAGAAAAAGAAAATAAATGCCGGTATTGGTTACATATATCCATTACTAGTACAGACCAATCACAAGCAAGTTTATTCAGAGGTTAGGTCAATAAAACAGTGGTCACAATACCAGTGGATAAACTTACGGGTAATTTTGGGTGTGTAAAAATTACATGATACATTTTGTGTATCAAGTTTAACCAATTATTTTAATCCAAATATCATTTCAGAATAATACTTAATAAGGAAATATTTTTATTCAACTAAGAGACACCTTATTGTGATTTTCCAATATCAAGGATCAGTGAAGGGAATAAAAATCTTGCATTCACTTTTCTTAGGAAAATCAATGTGGTTGCTTGATTAAAAAAAAAGACTAGAAAATAAGGTTAGTGCTTTCTGATTATAAGATACATATTACATTAAAAAATAGTTAAACAGAACACTAAATTAGAACTCTAGCTTTTATAAATTTTACTATAGAGAAGGCATATATTTAAAGTATAACAGTGCAGTTCTGTAAAAAAAACTATTTGCCCTTTTCAGATTTTCTGAATATTATAAAACTTTATGTGCATCCTATTGGTATTACAAACAAATTGGTGTTCATTTAATGTATCTAATGTACTAATATTACATACAAAGTCATCTAACATAATGTTTCTGTGACAGTGTGAAGAGGTAATCCCTCCCATTCAATCAATTCAATTAAAGACATACTAGAACTAATTTAATAATAACAACAGAGTTGGAAGGGACCTTGGAGGTCTTCTAGTCCAATCCCCTGCCTAGGCAGGAAACCCTACACTACTTCAGACAAATGGTTATCCAACATCTTCTAAAAACTTCCAGTGTTGGAGCATTCACAACTTCTGGAGGCAGGCTGTTCCACGGATTAATTGTTCTAACTGTCAGGAAATTTCTCCTTAGTTCTAAGTTACTTCTCTCCTTGTTTAGTTTCCACCCATTGCTTCTTCTTCTACCCTCAAGTGCTTTGCAGAATAGTTTGACTCCCTCTTCTCTGTGGCGACCCCTGAGATATTGGAACACTGCTATCATGTCACCCCTGGTCCTTCTTTTCATTAAACTAGACATACCCAGTTCCTGCAAACGTTCTTCGTATGTTTTAGCCTCCAGTCCCCTAATCACCTTTGTTGCTCTTCTTTGCATTCTTTCTAGAGTCTCGACATCCTTTTTACATCATGGCAACCAAATTAAGAGTTTTATGAATTCCTAATTTAAAGAAATCAGATCTGGATCCTGTAAAATTTATTTTCCCTCTTCATAGTGGTATTTTTACCATATATTCTAATAGTAAATACCCTTCTTAGAAGAAATCTTCTCTCCAAAAAACCTGTAAAAAGATTAAGATCTCTTTTAAAAGATGCCTATCAGTCTAGAAAAAAGTTACAAAACTAATTTCAAAACTCTGGGATCTCCACCAATGAAAATCAGAGAGAGACACAGACTTGAAATGCAAAAGATCTGAGATGATCATCAATCTTCCCTTCCAACAGTGACTGTTATGTGAAAAACACTCCAGAAGTATACCATCAATCCAGAAAGTTATGAAGAACCCCAAAACACAATTCAGGGATCTGTGTCTTGTCTAAAGTCAACATTCATGAAAAAGAAAAGCAAAAAAAGCATTGGGTAAGTATATACATTTCATGCCAGGGTCCAAGTCTAATTATGGCCAAGATAGGGGGAATTATCATTTCCTTATAGAACAGGGGTGTCAAACATACGGCCCGCGGGCCGGAACCGCCCCCCAAGGAGGTTCGATCAGGCCCGCAGGATAATTTGAAAGTGGAAAAAATGCATAAAAGACATGGAATTAATATTTTTAATTCGCTGCAATTCATGGATTATCCGCTAAGGGGCGCACTCTTTCCATCAGAGTAGAAGACAAGCCGCATCACTGAGACAGACTGAAAACAGCAGACGGTATCAGTGCGCCATCTGCTGCTTGTTACGACGTTGTTTATACCTTGGTCTCTATTTCTCCGCTACACCCTCATTAGCCAAAATGTCGTTATCCAAACGGAGAAAAGTAGATAAGGAGTGTAGAATTTTCAAAGAAAAATGGACCACGTCCTATTTATTTACAGAGATGCACGGAAAACCTTCGTGCTTGGTGTGTTTGCAACAAGTTTCGGTATTGAAGGAATATAATATTCGACGCCACTACGAGACTCATCACAGTGAAAAATATGACGGCTTGCAAGGACAACTGAGAAGAGATAAGATTAACGAATTGCTGGCGGGTCTGAGGAAACAGCAGTCAACTTTCATCCAGAGCCGAGAAGTCAGTGAAGCAGCGGTAAAAGCCAGCTACCTAATTTAAAAAATGATTTAAAAAATGTGCACTTTAATGTTAGTCAGCAGCTTCAAAATAAAAGTTGTGTGATGGAATTCTACTGTTCATACAACTCCATAAATTTTTAGTATGTATTGTATGTGTATGTATGTTTCATGTATGAAGTTTACAGATTTACAGGACAGGCGAACACTTTCTTCATTACACATTTAAAATCACTCTCCTAAGGTGTGCAGGGATTACATTTAGATTTTATATGCGTATGTGTAAGTGGTTTAAAAATTCCTTTCTTTAAAAGTCTCATTTAATCTTAAAGTGCATTACTATATTTTTCAGTACCAATTAAAGTTTTGTGCCTTTGTACAATCAGTGGGATCTGTTGCAATGCATATTTGTGAATGATAAAAGTAAATTGCACATTTGTCTAAGGAAATATGAGGTGTTTTATGAAATGTTTTGTAAAAGGATAGTTTATTAAATTTCAATATTTTCCTAATGTTCTTGTGCTTCTTTACACCAAAACAAAGAAAAGACATGATATTTTAATTATTTATAGCAGAGTATGGTATAATTTTAATGGTCCGGCCCACTTGACATCTCCCTAGGCCGTATGTGGCCCACGATGAGAAATGAGTTTGACACCCCTGTTATAGAAGCTCTGGTGCTTTAGTAGCTGGTTTCCTCATAATATCAACCTTGAATGAGTCTTGAATTTCTAATTTCAGTGATGCCTTTCTTCTATACATCTACATTCCTGTACATTCCTACAGTAGAAGGAAGGAAAGCTATGATCCAGCTTACAGTGGTGCTTGTTTTCCCCCCTTTGGATCGCAAATTCATTGTATGAAACTTTTCAATTCACCAAAACAATGTTAAATGGTATTAGTTCTTCTGATTATTTACCATCATTGTTGTTTTTAAATGAACTCAATAAATTACAAATAGAAATATAAACAAATTATTTAAATAAATAAATAAAACTTACAGGCTTATTTTCATTAGAAAGCTAATTAGTCGATCATAGCATAAAATTGAACTGTAAATGGATCTTTTTCCTGCCAGCTCAGAACCTATTAGTTGTGACTATTTCCAAAAGAATATACATATGACTGGCATATTGGAAAACCAAGAAAAAAAGGTGAAAGTCATTCCCCATGTCAATGTCTCATCTACTTTTTAAATGAGTATAATTTTAATATCTTCGTATGCACAATGAATGGCAGAAAACTGTTTTATAATGCCTTTTGGACATACTTCTCAAATAATACTGTACTAATGATTTTGCTTTGGATGAGTAAATCTGAGGATTAGCATGGAGTTAATTGACCTCAAAAATTTTGCCACAGCTGAATAGATCTGTTAACTAACACTAGAATAAGCTTGAAGCCAATTAAGACTGTTCTGCAGTGAATAATTAGAGGCAGTGCAACCTATATGTCCCATTCTAAGATTACTGAGCTATAGTTTATTTATAAGCAAATACAATGCAGCATTAAGGAAAAGACAGAAAACAGGATATCCAAGTTGGTAAGAAAAGGCAAAAAAGGTTTTTTTAACTAGATACTTCTAAGTCAGGCAACTTGATAGCCATCTAGCATCTAGTTTCAAAAAAAGAAATTAGAAAGTGGCTAATTCTTACATGCTCAGTGGCAACGAAGAATGCTTACATATTGACATTCTTTTCCTCATTAATGTCACCCCATTTTAGTTGTGTGCAATACAAATATATCTTGAATCTGTGCTAATTAAACTTCTCTCCTACTATTTCTGTTCAAATTCATCATCCACTCTTGTTGTAATACACTTTCTGTGATTGGAGTCAATAAACATGTTTTATTGATTATACTTCAGCCGAGTTTGCATTCCACGTGAAGCCTAAATCTTAGCTTAATATCAACTTTGTCTGCAAATTTCCTCCAATTTTGCCTACTGCAAATCTTCCTGGATTTATTTGCCTTTAATTTGCAACAAATCTTCATCTCCTATGCTGTAACTGTCCTGGAAAATGTCAACCATTGTTATGAACAAATAATACCAATGTGATTATTTCTGGAAATCAACAGTTGGACATGCAGAAGATTTGACAGAGATTTATTATTGATCCGAGTCAAATTAGTAGTCTATAGAATTAAGACAAATTAGGATGAGATTAGATTCGGAGGTGGGGGAAGGGTTAATACTATTCCTATTTTGGATTAACCTTCAATTAGAGGGTTTGGAGAATAATTCGTTTTTGATTTATTTATCAATATTTCAAATCCACATGCCCCCAAGAAAGTAGAAATGTGGTACCTATGAATGTCTTTCTACAGATAAGAAAAGTACAAAAACTTGGCCCAATTTCTTTGAAAAAGTGATTGCAAGAAATAGTCTTTAGAGATGGTACTGATAAATGCAAATTCTTACTGGGTTAAATCACAGGTGGTAGCTCTCTGATTCCTGCCAAATTTCAGGGTTGCTGCTTGATATTGTGTTAAAGAAGGCTTGTTATAAATATTTCAATGTTAGCAAATAACGGTGGCATAGGAGGAGTTCTCTATGGAAATAATAGGATTTTTTTGCTTGTTTTGTTGCTTAATGGTTAGTTCTGTATTTTTAGATTTATAGTTTTTTTGTCACTGTAACATTACTTTCATGGAATCCATGCTTATGAAGCATCTGTGTTTTTATAAGGGGAATTTTATCCTAGTAAAGTAAATTTTTATTGAGCAAGTAGAGCAATGAAAAAATTACTTAAGTTGAAGCAATCAAATCAACAGAGCTTAATTTCTGAAAGATACCAAGGGCAGCCAGAGCATGTTTGATTCTGTAGCCATAAATAAATGGGGTTTTCTTCTTTATTTATAAATACATAGTCTGGATGAAAAGAAAAACCACTATTGATCAAATGTTGAGTCTGGTGGATATTCCATTTTTATCTTAGATAAGATTAATTTGAAAACCACTTTGGTGCAGTGGTTGTGATATTAGACTATAAACTGGGAGGCATGAGTTCCAGACGTGCCTTAGGTACAAAAGTAGTTGAGCGACCTTGGACCAGTCATTCTCTCTCAGCTCTAGGAAAGAGGCAATGGCAAACTACTTCAGAAAAACCTTGCGAAGAAAATTGCAGGACTTGTTAAGGCAGCCTCTAAGAATTGGACGCAATTGAACGGAAGAAAACAAACAGTGTAAGTTTGCTGAAGTCTTCCTTGATACCCCAAAAACTATCAGATTCTATGCAGCTGTTACAAAATGGTAAAGCTCAGGCTCTGGTGGTTTTTAAGTGCAATAATATAAGTCATTTGCAGGTTTGTTAAATTCTACATTTTGGATGCGTATATGACTCTTTTAAGGATGCTAAATTGCCATCATCATTTTATGAGTCATAATAAGGTTTCACACCAGGTAAAGATTCTACATTTTGTGCTAGTTATAGGCCTCTTTCATTAATGTGCCTACCAAAATATTAATTACTATAATGGCTAGGTAATATGAGAAGGTCTTATCACATATAATTCAACTCTTCCACTCTGGCTTCATCACAAATTGTCAGGCATCTTGCAGAAAAAGCCTTTCATTTGGATTATTTTTTAAAAGCAAGTGATAATTATATCTGGTGATCAGTGGGTTGAAATTTATTATTTTCGGTCCTATGCTAGAATTATAACAATGACTTCAGACTCTTTTTGAGTTACAATGTGGCACTCAGTAAGGCTGTTCACTTTGACCCTTATAATTTAACCTTTGGTCACTACTATAAAACAATCTTTAGACATTAAGTACACTACAGTGACAGGCTGCAAGTAAAAATTATTTTTATATGCTGGAGAGCTATTTGCAGTATCTTACATCTCTGCCTAATTTTATAAAAGTACTATAGCGTTTTGTAAAGTATTTTGGTTGTAAAATTAATTGAGATAAATACTGTTTACTTCCCCTTAGGTCCCAATAAATCAGTACTCTTATTTAATGAGATGGATTTTGTGATTTCTACTTGTCATATTAAATATCTGGAACTTTACCTATGCCAAAATATTTCTAAATATTTGGAAATAAATATGTTGAAATTTTTAGAAAAGATTGAAGGAATATAAACAGATGAAAGCTTATAGGGTAAAATTAATGTTATTAAATAGACTATTATCTCCAACTTGATTTGCAAAAATATCATTTGGCTTATCTTTTGCAACCATTAGTATGTGGAATGAAAATATAGTGGAACACAGGTAGTCCTCGACTTACAACCACAACTGAGCCCAAAATTTCTGTTGCTAAGTGAGACATTTGAGAAGTGATTTTTCCCCATTTTACGATCTTTCTTGCCACAGTTAAGTGAATCACTACAGTTGTTAGGTTAGTAATATGGTTGTTAAGTGAATCTGGCTTCCCCATTGACTTAGCTCATCAGAGTTTCACAACAAGTTGATCACCTGACACTGCAACCGTCATAAATACATATCAGTTGCCTGGCGCCTGAATTTTGATCCTGTGACCATATGTATGCTATGGTTGCAGGTGTGAAAAACGGTCATAAGTCACTTTTTAAAGTGTCATTGTAACTTTGAATGGTCACTAAATGAACTGTTGTAAGTCAAGGACTACTTCTTCCAAAGGTGCTTTTTCAAGAGATAACAGGTTTTTCTTTGAAGATGTTTCGCTTCCCATCCAGGAAGCTTCTTCAGCTCAAGGACTGTTTGTATAACATTTGCATAGCTTATCCATCTTTCAAACAATCCTGGGCATTTTCCAATCAAAAATTGATAGACATATAAAATCATTTATATGTATATAAAATCATTTTCAAAACTATAAAACTCAACCAATTAAAACAAAAAGCATGAAAAACCTGGTGCCAATCAGTGCTAACATGCCATCGTCTAACCCCAAATATCCTTCCCTTTATTTTGTACAATTTAAGGTGGTATATATAAAGTACCCATTTCCCTATTTTCCCCACAACAACCACCCTGTGAGGCATGCTGGGATGAAAGAAAGGGATTTGCTCAAAGTCATCCTGACAGGTTTCAATTGAATCAGAAGCATTACAATTGTAATAGTTTGAACGTTTATCTATGGCAGAAGTCTTCAAACTTGGCAACTTTAAGACTTGTGGACTTCAACTCCCAGAATTCTCCAGCCAGCTGGCTGGAGAATTCTGGGAGTTGAAGTCCACAAGTCTTAAAGTTGCCAAGTTTGAAGACCTCTGATCTATGGGAAGTTGGCAAAGATCACTGCATGACTGGCCAGAGGCATAGGATGCAAAGTATCCAGTTATTCTAGTCTGGAAGCCCAAATGTGTTTTAGCTTTAGATATATTGAAGAACTTTGAAACCATTTAAAGTAAACTGGAAGGATGGCCTTATTAATTTCAAATCCCAATTTTGAAAGCAAAATTGAGTATTTCTCCAAATCTTAAATTACCAACGCCAATCTCACTCTTCCAAAAATAATGCTTTTTCACATAAAAGATTGCTAGCTGTTTTCTTGTCTGCCAATGTACCCTATCCCTACTATCCAAGTTTTTTCAAGTGTACTAAATTACCATTGAGACATTTAAGTTTTTCTTACCTGTTCCTGCACTGCTGAAGTGCCCATTTAACCCATTAAATAAAATGACAGTATTTATTATCACAGGCAGCAAACGTTTTATAAGGAGGCCTTTTTGCAGAAAGTGTGTGCCCTCTCTGTGGTAAAAAGTTATCTACAAATGCATGACCAGGTTAGACAAGTTTTAGTCATATTTGTTCACTAAAGTTATTGAGCGGAGCCTTCAAGGAACAATAGTGTAGCCACATTTTTAAAAAACAGCTCAATGCAAAGAAGAGCCATATGTGTCACTTTATCAGGGGAGAGGGATACGTTGATCCCTAGAAAAATATTGAGAGTAATGCATCATGTATTATAATCAGCTGTCAATGCCCTTGATATAGTTTAGGTTAATGGCCTGTTTTTATGGGCTGTGTATTCCAAGGATAAGAAGGGTCTACAAATTTGGTTGCTATACACCAGTTCAGTATAATGGTTAAGATGCTGGCTTAGAAATGAAGAGACCTAATCCTGCCTTAGGCATGAAGGAGGCTGGGTATCTTTGGGCCAGTGACTTTCTCTTAGCCCAACCCACCTCACAGGAAGATAGGAGGAGGGACAGGGGTGGGTTCCTCTTGGTTTGGACTGGATCGCCCGAACCGTTAGCGATCCGCTGGTGATGTCATGTTACTGGATCGGCCGGTGCCGGTCCGTGTGCGCCGTCATTTTTTTTTTTCGTTCAGCAGCTCGAAAAAGGGCTATCCCCCCCCACCCCAGGTTAATACTGACCTTTATTTCTTTACCCGAAGCACAGCTGATGAGCTCCTCAGCTGTGTTTCGGGCTGATTCAAGCTCCTGAGCATGTGCGAAAGCCTAATTGCACGGGTGGACGCGCACGCACACGAACGGAGCGAGCGCATAAAACATCACAATGCGAACCGGTGGCGATGGTAAGTGGAACCCATCCCTGAGGAGGGAGTATTATGTATGTTCGCCATCTTGAGTTATTTACAAAGTAATGCAGATGGGATAAACCTTTAATAATAAATAATTATTTTAAAAAATATCATAAGAAATGTGGTTGCAACAGTAAGGCCAAAATATATACCAATCCCCTTAAATAAAATCAAACATAATATCTATCTCATATAAAAACGTTTATGAGTCACTTTTGCTTGATTTTAAAGACTGTTAAAAAAACTGTTATTACTTTAAAGTTCTTCTCTTTTTCTACCAAGAGACTATCAACAACAGCTTGTGATGCATTCAAAATTGTACTTTGCACACAGAGATATGAGAAAAGACAAGAGAGTATGGGAAAAGTTGTCTTTTAGTCACTACGTGCAAATACAGATCTCCTGAAACATCCCTCAAGAACTCTGGAGGGAAGAGTGCCTCAAAAAAGCAAACAATTCTGGTTTCAAAAAGATACCATCAAAGCTGACTGAGGTTTTGAACTTTGAAATGTTTGAATCATGGGATATATCCAGGGGAGTCCAATAATACAGTAAGTTGTAACAGCTTATCGAAGTTAGCAGACATATTTACATTCACATTTTACTGCTGCCAAAGAAAACCCAGATTGAAATGGCTTGAGGACTTCAGGCTGAAGAGATGAAGTAAAAGTATCATTTCAACGGTGTGTTTCATAACAGTAGAAGATGCATTACTTTTGTCAGCATTTGCACAACTATTGCTAATCTCTTCAGTGTGCCAACACTTTTATATAACAGTCTGCTATCGGAAAGCAACCCTGCTAAAATGGCAGCATGCACTGCAGAAGGGGCCCGAAGCTAACCTTAGTACAGTATAGCCAAACAAACACTGAATCAAAAGTTAGTGTGTGAAGAAGTGGAACAAAAGCCAGAATCATCAGCTTGCCAAAGATCCTGTGCTTTGGAGCCTACACATTACTTTAAGTAAAGCACGATGTGACCGAACAACTTGAGCAGGCTTAATTATAATGTCTTGGACATACTAATGTCTTGGACATACAGTTACTACAGAACTGTAACTACTACCAGAAGAATATCAGAGTGATTTATTCTCAAATATCTTCAAAGAATAGTCAAGTTCATTTTAGATTGTCCTGGATGAATCAAGGCCAAAATATACAGCAACTTTCAAAAATGTGTGCCCATATTGTTCAAGGCAAAACTCTCCAGAAGTGCAGCACCCACCATACACCTGATCATGCAGAAGAATTTAATAAGAGTCTCCCAGATCCTACCCATAGAGAGGTTACTCAGCATTGCCTCTGCCTACCTAGCCTTTGTCTTCTATCTTGTTCTGCAATTGTGTGGGGGGGGGGGTTCCCCTATCCAGACATTCAAAACAGCCTTCCCAACTAATTTTGCCTTTGCCACTTTAGAATTTCTTCAAGGTTTTACTTGGGGATTTAATGCTGCTCTGGTCTGCCAAAAAAAAAGTTGGTTTCTGTAAATTTATCTGGCAGCCTTTATAGCTGACCATCTGGAGAATATTTTAAAGTGAAAAAGAGAAATTCAGAGGGAGAGAGACCTGTAACAAAAACAGTCAGCTCTTCTCTTTTCCCTCCCCCCCCCCCCCCCACAACACGGCTCCAAGTCAAGAGATTCCTGACTCGTTTTTGGCCAAGGACTTCTCTATAAAAGCGCCGCACTCTGCCAGCGCCGTCTGGGAAGCGACTGAAGCCGAGCACAGCAATCTACCCGCCTCTAGTCTTTGGGATAGAGCCCACCACCTCACCGTCAATGAAACTCTCGACTAGACGCTCTTGGCGGTTTTAGCTTTCCACTGGCCCTCCTTAGACACGCATTACACCAAAGTGTTTCGAAATGGGGTGGAAGCGAGTGAGATGGACGTCTCGAGAACCCCACGGAAGGGACAGTGCCCCTCGCCGCGACCTGCAAGTCATCCGAGGGCGGCGGGTAGCCGGGGCGGCGGGTAGCCCAAGATCCCTCCGTCCATGGAGAGCGCAAGCCACCGGCAAAGGGGAAAGTTGCAAGCGCGGAATCCTTCGCATCAAAGACCAGGCAAAGGATTGGCGCCAAGTTGTTGTTGTTGTTGTTGTTGTTGTTGCCGCTGTCCCTCTCTCTAGCCGGGGCCACGCCAAATATTGCATTGCAGTCACATGACAGAAGCATCGCCCCCTCCCCACACAACCCACCCCCACTCCCCCATCCACTCTACCCACCAACTGCCTCCTTTGCTTCTCTCCTTACCTGCAATCTCTCCGTTGCCGGCTGCCACATATTTCTCCCGCTGGGACCTGGCGGGGCGGAGCGGCGGGACAGGGTTGTTGCTAACGAGCTGGCTGTGGAGCGGCTGCAGCGGGTCTCCAGCCAGGCTCGTTCACATCTGCTCGGCGTGTGTCAGCTCGGGGCCAGCCGCCAGCGGACAACCGGGGAGGGGGGGAGAGAAGCGAGCGCCGCCCAGCCGAGGAGGGGAAAGGAGGCGTGTGCGTTGGAGACGAGAAGCCCGGGTTGAACTTGGGCTGCGCGCAGCAAGAGCTCGGCGCCAGCTCCTCACCGCGGCGAGATGCGCCGTCCTATCGCCTTGGCTCCCCCTGCCCACCCCTGAGGCCCCCTCACCGCAGCAGCAGGGGGACTGCGAACGCTAAGCCCCACCCCCACGAAGCCCCGCCCAAGCCCCTCCTCTTCGTCAAGTTCCGCCTCCACTCGGTCTCCATTCTCCCCCCCCCCCCTCGAGCGGCGTGATCCCTCTAGTGCGGGGCTTCCCGATCAAGCTGCTGCCTCACGCACCCCCCCCCCCCAAATATCTGCCTCGCTGCTGCTGGTGGTGGCGTGTGACGGCCTTGCGGCTGCTCTGCTATCCGGCCTAGGGTCAAGGATTCCCTGGCGTCGGCTCGGCTGCGCGATTTCAGAAGCAGAAGCAAAGTACCATCTGCAATTAGGCGGCGTCATGAATTAACCTCTTTTCCTTTCTGTTAAAATGTGACGATTCCAACAAATGATGCCTCGCTAGTTTTTTGGGATTTTTTTTACCCCTTCTGACTCTGGATTTCTCATCCAGCCTTTTAAGTTTCTGATATAGATCATTGTAGAGAAAGTCTATGTGCCCACTAAGAGTCTTGATGGCATCCTCATCCTCATCATCCTTATCAAGGAAGTGTTGGATTGGATTTCAACCAACTTCCCTTGTTGTTTGTTTGTTAGATTTGTGTGCTGTTGGGGGTAGACTTTATCCCTGTTTTTTCAAAGGTAAACTACTTCCCCTTTTCATAATAGGGTGAGTTGTCAATATGGCTTTATTAAGCACTTCCAGGCCCATTATGAGTTGGAAAGGGAGGGACAAGTTTAAGTCACAGCTTTGTTCTGAGATAAAATCATCCTTATTCTTTAGATTGCAACAGGCAATATTTTATAAATGATTTTATTGACCACTATACTGTTAATTTGGCAACCTTCCTGCTTGGGAATTGGTTCAGCGGTAGAGTGCGTGTTTATAAATTTGATTGGTAAATAAATATGTGCTTGAAATGTTCAATCACATTTAAAAACATTTATCTGGCATGGATCAGCAACTTCCAGCAGTTAAAGGAATACTGAATTGATAGACCGAGATCCTTTTATTAGCACTGCATCAGCTTGAGAATGCAATGCTTTCCTCTTGATCACACTGTTAGTCTGACCTCGTTTTAGTCTTACACCAGACTTTCACTATTCAGAAAATAATGAAATTCCTTTGTTTCCATCACAGGTCTAAAAAAAAGTAAAGTTTGTTTTTTTTTACCTACCTCACCTTATTGGTGAAGTGAACAGTCCATCTGGGTAACATGGTAGAAATACAAGCCATTGGCTATTAATAAGCCAAGAAAGTATCCTCAGAATGTCTCCAGTTTGACACCTCACACTTTTTATTAATGAGTCAAGACAGCAGATCAGTATTCTGGCAAGATGTTATGTTGAAGTTGTGCTGAAGTTCCGTAAAGAAGAAACATACTCATTTTTTTTTAAAAAAAAACCCTGCCTGTCTCTTTATTATCTCTCTTTTTATCATCTGTTTTATTATATATCATCTATCTACGGGTATCTTGGTTGATAAGTGTGTTTTGCAGTCAGAACTGCAGAAAAGACAATTACTGCCAACCTGCCTTCCATTGAGGACCTGTATACTGCATGAGTCAAAAAGAGGGCCGTGAAAATATTTACTGACCCCTCGCATCCTGGACATAAATTGTTTCAACTCCTACTCTCAAAATGACGCTATAGAGCAGTGGTTCCCAACCTTTCTAATGCCGTGACCCCTTAATATAGTTCCTCATGTTGTGGTGACCCCCAACCATAAAATTAT
Source organism: Diadophis punctatus similis (assembly GCA_023053685.1). Taxonomy (NCBI): domain Eukaryota; kingdom Metazoa; phylum Chordata; class Lepidosauria; order Squamata; family Dipsadidae; genus Diadophis; species Diadophis punctatus. Next base: position 49,392,112 of record JALIGW010000005.1, read on the forward strand.
TTTTGTTGATACTTCATAACTGTAATTTTGCTACTGTTATGAATCGTAATGTAAATATCTAATATGCAGGATGTATTTTCATTGTTACAAATTGAACATAATTAAAGCATAGCGATTAATCACAAAAACAATATGTAATTATGCCAGATCAGAAATTCTCGGGCCAGTCTTTGCAAGAGCACAAGGAATACCATCTTCCACATCAAGTCTACTTCTGTATTTAGACTTGATAACCAACAAGTGTACAGCAATATTTCTCAATCTCAGCAACTTTTAAGGTGTCTGGACTTCAACTCCCAGAATTCAAAGCAAAGCTGGCTAGGGAATTTTGGGAGTTGACGTCCAGGTATATTCAAGTTGTTGAGGTTGAGAAATTGCGGCTTGCAGTGTTGAAAAACTAGAAATCAGATAAGCTTCCAGCAAAGTAATCCCTGTTTAGTAGCTTTCTCACAGGACTCCAAAGTTTCAGGAGGCAAACAGGGGGCAAAAAAACCCATGATTGGTCCAAAAACATTGCCAGGGTCCCCAAAGCCAATTTCCTCTTTTAAGCTCTTTCTTCTTAAAACAGCCCCATATTCCTTCCTCCCCCATGGTGCCTGCTCACCCACCCTTTTCAAAACCCCTGCAAAGACAACAATTTTAATTTGCAAGGCTCTTCTTTCAACAGTTTCTTTCTTACTTACTTTCTTTCCCTATCTCATTTTTTCTCTTCCTTCCTTCCTTCCTCCCAACCTTCCTCTTCTTTCTTTCTTTCTTTTTCTTTCTTTCCCTCTCTCTCGCTTTTTTCTCTTCCTTCCTCCCTCCCTCCCAACCTTCCTCTTCTTTCTTTCTTTCTTTCTTTTCTTTTTCTTTCTTTCCCTCTCTCTTTTTTCTCTTCCTTGCTTCCTTCCTTCCTCCCACCCTCCCATCTAACATTCTTCTTCTTCCTCTCCTTCCCTTCCTTCCTCTCCTTACCTTCCTTCCTCCTTCCCTTCCTTCCTTCCTTTCTTCCATCTCTGGTCTTCCTTCCTTCCTTCCTCCCTTCCTTCTCTTTTCTCTTCTTCCCTCTCCTAGCCCTCAGCACCCTAAGATGGCCAGGCTTGTGGCAGTGGGGGGGGGGGGCTGAGGATGCCGGGGCGACCCCTGGGAAATGGTCGTTCGACCCCCAAAGGGGTCCCGACCCCCAGGTTGGGAACCACTGCTATAGAGCATTGCACACCAAGACAACTAGACACAAGAACAGTTTTTTCACGAATGCCATCACTCTGCTAAACAAATAATTCCCTCACCACTGTCAAACTATTCATTAAGTCTGCATTACTATTACTATTAGTCTTCTCATCGTTCCTATCACCCATCTCCTCCCACTTATGACCGTATGACTGTAACTTGTTGCTTGTATCCTTACAATTTATATTAATATTGATTGTTTCCTGATTGCTTATTTGTATCCTATGACAATCATTAAGTGTTGTACCTCATGATTCTTGACAAATGTATCTTTTCTTTTATGTACACTGAGAGCATATGCACCAAAGACAAATTCCTTGTGTGTCCAATCACACTTGGCCAATAAAGAATTCTATTCTGTTTCCAAACCCAAGGTATCTTTTTCATTATTTTAAGAATATAAATAGAATTAAATTAATTTAGGGAAATATTTTAGATTCCATCTTTTTTTCTGCATCTAGGAATTTGCCAGGAAAGCTCATAACAAGATCTGAGACTTTTTATAAATGAATTTACCCATTGAGTATATTTGTACTTAGAAATTAGGTTTCAGCAGCGTTCCAAGTCTAGCAACTTGCATCATTTATTTCTGCCATTCTATCAGCAACATTAAGCAGGAAAGAAAAAGGAAAAAGACCTTCTGATATTCATTTGCAAAATAAACTTTGTCTTCTGCATTATGCAATCTATGCTGGTTGGACAGAGTAAAGAGACATCTGCTGGTGAGCAATCAGCTCATCTCCTTATTTGGTGGAACTTACTTTAAAAAAATGCATTTTCTACCTAGTCACACATGGAAACAAGCAACAATATGGCAAGAGCAACAGAGTTTGAAATTGACCATGCAACTGTTATGTTGTTAGAGGCAAGGTTTAGCTTTTAGCGTTTATTCACAATAAATTCTTGAAAAGCACATAGTTTTTGTTTTCAGAATAAAATCTTTAAATCTGCAGAGAATGTAATGGCTGCTATGTTTCAGAAAAACCATCTTTTGGACAGCGCAATCATATCTTGTATATGATTGCACGCTTGTATATCATCTTCATTTTTTGGCAGAAACCTATTGAAAATTGATCTCTTGGACCATGATAACAGCAATAATACTCGGGAGCTAAGGGAACACATTCTGGCTTCCACAGTGCTCATGTCAAGTCTTCTGAACAGTTAGAAAACTATCAGGATGGTGGTGGCTCAAAGTAGCTGTGTTCAGAGGTTCCTTAAAACCCATGTATGTTATTTAATGTAATTATTTAGTATTGACTTAATAAGATGTATACTGTATCTAGTCAGTCATGGTTTAGCATGATGGGTAGGATGATAGCAGGACTGCAGAAGATCACTTTCAATAAATTACAACTGTTTGTAGAATTGAAAGCAGCAGATATTTGTAAAAGTCAATCTCATTGCTTAAAATATTAGAAGAAGTCCATGAAACCCAATTAGGCTTTTGCAGTGAAAAGAGAAGCTGTCTCTCCAAATGCCTAAAAGCTTGTACAGGGACTGCAGGATGCTGTCTTTCCCAGCTTCACAAAGAAAACAGACTAAATTATTAACATGCATCATTTTTCCTTAACTTGATGCCCTTCTAGATGTGTAGACCAACTATCGGAATCTCATTGTAGAATAGCCATGACTAACAATTGTGGGAACTAGAACCCACTGATCCATATTGAGAAATTTCAAATTATGTGAACTGGAACCTTTTTAAAAAATGTATATTATGCCTACTTTTATACAACATTTTATTGGTTTTTACTTTATTCTTCCCATGGTAATTATTAATAGTCATGTGTAATTATTTCAAGGTGTGAATTATCACACTTCTTTAATTATAATGATGGTGAATAGATAGTTGGTTCGATTCTTGTTATGTCTAAACAAGGCAGAGAAAGGCTTATCTGAAACCTTGGAGAAGTCTGCCTGTCAATGGCCAGATTTAGAAGTAATGGTATAACATGAACTGGGTATGTCTAGTTTAATGAAAAGAAGGACCAGGGGAGACATGATAGCAGTGTTCCAATATCTCAGGGGTTGCCACAAAGAAGAGGGAGTCAAACAATTCTCCAAAGCACCTGAGGGTAGAACAAGAAGCAATGGGTGGAAACTAAACAAAGAGAGAAGTAACTTAGAACTAAGGAGAACTTTCCTGACCGTTAGAACAATTAATCCGTGGAACAGCCTGCCTCCAGAAGTTGTGAATGCTCCAATACTGGAAGTTTTTAAGAAGATGTTGGATAACCATTTGTCTGAAGTAGTGTAGGGTTTCCTGCCTAAGCAGGGGGTTGGACTAGAAGACCTCCAAGGTCCCTTCCAACTCTGTTGTTGTTATTATTGTTGTTGTTGTTGTTGTTATTTGTTTAGCTAATTTGTGGTTTGCTTGTATCCATTAGTCCTATCTGGCTAGCAAATTGTGGTCCCTTTCTATTAACAAAGCCATGATGTGAAACCGTGGCTCAGAGTTGGCTAGCAAATAATATTGAACCAGATGGATAATAATTATTTATGTCTTCAAGTCAGTTTTGGATTCCTGGCGGCTGCCTGGACTAGTTCTTGCAGTTTTCTTGGCAAGGTTTTAAGTAAGTGGTTTGCCATTGCCTCTTTCTTAGCCTCCTTCCTAGCACTGAGAGAGAGTGGCTAGTCCAAGATCAAGAACCCATCACGTGTCCCAGTTTCTAGCCTGATGTTTTAACCATTTACCAAATTGGTTCCCAAATGGATAATATATTGGTGTTATATTTGCCTACTGTCAGTGAAAGGCTTGTTTTCCAAGACTATTACTGCAAGGAAATTATAAGGCATTACTACTGTCAATTTTCATGATATTTGTTGTTTGAAGCAATGGTCTTACAATCCTACTACTTAAGGCATCTCTGCAGCAGCTATTTACCCTGGAAGTGTGCAAAGTATGCAATTTATGCAGTTAGCATGCAATGTTATTATAAGGAAGAAAGCATCTCAACAGGGCACCTGAAAATATAAAGGAAGAAGGGTAAACTGTAAGCCAAATGCACCAATGGTCAGAGAAAATAATGGCTATTCTCAAAACAAAGGTTGACTCCTATGGATAAAGGAATCTTGGGTCTAAGTATACAATACAAAAGGCATCCGCAGTAAAAGGGAGAAGAAGTAATGGTTAAAATGCATGAAAAATGGGCGAATTGTATAAGAAACTCGCCTTATTAAGGATAATATTATTTTTATAAATTCAGCTCAAAACATTTCTCTCTCAATGCCTTTGCTTTCAACCTTTGTCTGGCTTTACACATCATTATAATCCAAGACACAGTCAACCAACCACTTTATGGCATCACACAACGTATGAAGCCAACCTCCAATAAAGCCAAGTGCTGAATTGGAGACTATAAAACAACCTCAAAGCCAGTAGGAAATAATTTGGACTGCAATTGCAGTGATGGGGGATCTCAGGATCTCAGTATGTTTTTGATTTTAATTATTCTCAGAGCAATTACTCTCCTGTTGCTTAAAACTAATTTGTAGATACTAAGTTTAAAATAATAGCCATGAAAAGCAGGAGCTCTTTTGTTACTGGTTTGAATATCTGCACCATTTGTTACTTTCATCCAATTAGAAACAAGTTTCTTAGTTAATCTCATTATTTCACATTCTCTACCAAATTTTTTGTATAATGTACAATTGCCTGTATAATGTGCAATGTATGTTGTAGCTCACCTTGCTAGTGGAATATGGGCAACAAAATAGTATCAAACAAAGTGATTTCTAGCTTAGAAGTCCTAACTTGTATTATTGGGATAAGCCTGAACCTTGCCTTCGAACCAAAATAGGCAGAAACTGACAGGTATTGTCTTTACTGTTGTCAGGGAGTGCTGCATGTGGTATTAAAATTAACAACAACATGTACATTCCCCCCTCCACTCTGATCAAAAAAGCATTACTTGAAAGTCTCAATTGAGCAAAGCCATGATGTGAGGCAGAGATTAATATTTATGGCTGCATATGGTGATGAAGATGATTGCAGTTTTGAATCTAGGAGGAATAAAGTTAATGAATTAACAAATGAAAAGAAAAAATAAAGAAAAACTGGTTATGTTATGATTTTATTCCCATTAAAAGAAAGGATGAAAGTGGCCTGATCTTGTGGATATGTGGACAATGGAAGAAACAAAAGTGAAAATACACCAAAAAAAAATCAGAAACAAAAAGCATGACTCCAGTATGTAGAATGTTAGAAGACAGATCTCCCAGAAGAATGAATAGAAAATGATGATAGGAAAAAGTATGTGGAAGTACTTGGAACAGAATTTCTCTCTCTAACATATAGTCAGAGTGAATGGAGAAATTATAGACAAATTAGTTTGTTAATGTCATCTCTGTCTGTTTATTTGGAAAATAAAATATAAATTTTAGCCTAATTTGGGTTCAGCAAAACATACTCCTTGGACTGATTTGCAGTCCTGGTAACTGCTAGAGAAAATATGTTAATAGAGAAAAGAAAAATTATTCTTTGTTGATTTAGAGAAAGCATACCATAAAGTGAATAGATTTCATTTATTTATTGTATCAATGTTTATAACCCAACTCAATCTGAAAATTCTAGCAGGTATACAACAGAGTAAAAATAGAAAAAGAAACAAAGACAAAGCGTACTATTAATAAATGGTCCCCAGATGACCCCCATAGACAGTCAATTATCATTAAAAGAACAATGAAGTTTTCATGGCTTTATGAAATGCCTAGAGGGATGAGGATTTATGAGTCTTCATGCCAAGCAGTTCCACAATGATGGGACTACAGCAGAGAGTGAAGATTGTAAACTGGTCTTCTCACAATGTACTTACTAGATGGGCAGATTCACCCTTAGCAAAGTAATGCCTGATGTCAGCCACTACGTCTCTGTATAGGACTTTGTAGGTATTAACAAGCATTTGGACCCAGATCCAGAAACTGGGCAGTAGCAACCAATGCACCTTTTGTACTCTACAGCAGCACGATTGACCTGACACACTATAGTTGCTACATTCTAGCTTAACTGCTGAATACTGGACTAACTACAGTTTCTGGGTGGTCTCCAAATGCTGTCTTCATTAAGTACATTTAGAGCAATCCAACTAAGTGGTGATTGAAGAATGAATTACGTCACTAAGGGAGGTTGTAACTGATGCATCAGTCAGAGCCGGGCAAAGCATCTTTGGCTACTGCCATAACCGTTCTGTTTAAGCAGTAGCCATGTACTGTATACAAGAGGTTTTCCAATGCAGAGATCCATTGGAGAGGATTGAATAGCAAAATCAATATCTGAAGGAAGAGTTAATAATTAAGCAAAAGAGGAAATCCAGAATAATTGTGGTTGAATTGAATTGATGAAAATTTCACAATGAGACAGAGAAGTATGAGAAAAACAATGCAACACACAAAGCACATATGGATGCAATAGAAGTAAGGATGGTTTGAAAGGATAGAAATATAAGCATTATTGTAAATCAGTCTTAACTGTTTTCTTTTCCTTATTTCGTGTCTTTAATGTCTTTAGCTTACTATTTCATACTCGAGTTCTAAATAGCATTGCTTGCTCTGAAAGGGATTAGCGTAATGGCTGTGTATGCAAATATAATCTACAGTTCATTTGTTGGAATAAAGTTCTAGAGTGATTCTTAATCTTCCCAGTGCCACCTACAACATATTTCCACTGCATTTCTGCTGGAAATTAGTTCTCCAAAGGCCAAACTGAAATTATCATTTCTTACGGAAGAAAAGACCAAACTGTAACGGCCATTATTTATGTGTCTTCCAAATCATGACATGAATTTAAAATAAATAAGTCTTCTAAAGAGATTCAACTGCAAAAGCCAAGAAAAAAAAGACTCCTCGGGTTTACATACCAAATTATTTGGCCATTGCATTGCTAGCTTTTTACATTAATATAATGCAGGTGCTGCATCTGTCACATATTATACATCGATTTCATACCAACATTTCCCAGTCATCTCTCATGAATATGTTTTTCTTATCTGCGCACTACTGCATTTCAATCTATGCAGAATCTTTAAAATTTAAAATTTGTACGGGTATGGAAGACACATTGCTGATGAGGTATGAAACTAAGCAGAAGTGCACATCACCAAGTTCCTAGAAAACACAGTTTTCTGGTTTTGGTTTCAGAAGATAATTATCGGAGCCCTAGTTCTTCTTTTACTACTTTCATTATAGGTTTGTTACTATGGCAACCAGGCATCTCTCAATGACCTGTCTAGGTATCAGAAGAATTTATATTTGCACTATTCAACCAGGTGTTTGTGGTATTCAAGAACACCATAGGGTTCAACCTTTTTTTTTCTTTCCCCTTCTGAACCGTAGTTTCAAAGCTGGCTACTGTATTAACTGCAAATAAAGCAACTTAAGGCTAAAATTCTATGCAAACTTGGAAACAAGTCCATTGAAGACAACAAAATGTCTCTACAAGTAGATACATATGATCAGGCTTAAGTGCTTTAGACCTTAACTATGTCCATAAGTGTAACATACACACACAGACACACACACACGCCTTAGAATGAAAACTCTGCATTCTTCATTTAGTTGTATATAACCAAATTTAACTTTCATGTCAGATCTAATATTCCAAGAAGGCTGTGGTTAAGGACTCTAATTTGGCGTAGTCCCCATAATTAGAGTACCCATTTCCTGGAAGGGAAAAATAATCAGTCTAAAAATACATGAAGTTCAAATGACAAGCCATTCCTGTGATTGCATAATTATATCTTTCAATTGGAATCTTTCTAATCCTTTCATCCCATACTGCCAGCATACAAGGTCCATTCAAGCCAATAATTCATTTTCTTTCAGCATCTCTCATCAACATTCATTATCTCACTCACTCTCATTTTCTCATGCAGAGTATATGTATCCATGCACATCCTTTCCAGTTTTTCTTCTGCTTTGGTTTGTTTCACAGCTCTCCTTAGTTTTCCCATTGCCTTCCACTCTTTTCCTACATCTGTCCACCTTCTCACATCTTAGACCTGGATGTGTTCCTGCTTTCTTTTGTGATGCTTTCAGCTCATCTTTAGGCACTCTTGCAATAATGGTTTTCCAGAAAGCCATATTTTGCCTCTAATTTGGCAAACATTAATGTCTACTGTGTTTCATTGAGATCTATATGGCAAGATAGTCCTATTTCCCATAAATATGATTATAGTAATTAATTGTTCACAATCTTATTCTCTTTTATTTGAATAAAAACCTCACTGAAGCCAATTCAGTGATTGGTTTAATTACTATTATTCAATTATTGTATGATTATTTGATATGCTGCCTCCGTCACCAGAGCTAATTCACCCAGAGAAAGCAATTTTGTTGCTCTAGAATACTTTGAACAGAGCTAAATGATTGTTAATTGTTAATAAAGTAGATTCTTAGCTGGTAGCCACTATACAACTCTGTAGTCAATCATAATTGCAAAGTATTGTTTTCATCATTTTTGTTGCTCTTCTCTGCACTCTTTCTAGAGTCTCAACATGTAAAAAGGATGTTGAGACTCTAGAAAGAGTGCAGAGAAGAGCAACAAAGATGATTAGGGGACTGGAGGCTAAAACATATGAAGAACGGTTGCAGGAACTGGGTATGTCTAGTTTAATGAAAAGAAGGACCAGGGGTGACATGATAGCAGTGTTCCAATATCTCAGGGGTCGCCACAAAGAAGAGGGAGTCAAACTTTTCTCCAAGGCACCTGGGGGTAGAACAAGAAGCAATGGGTGGAAACTAATCAAGGAGAGAAGCAACTTAGAACTAAGGAGAAATTTCCTGACAGTTAGAACAATTAATCAGTGGAACAGCTTACCTCCAGAAGTTGTGAATGCTCCAACACTGGACGTTTTTAAGAAGATGTTGGGTAACCATCTGTCTGAAGTAGTGTAGGGTTTCCTGCGTAAGCAGGGGGTTGGACTAGAAGACCTCCAAGGTCCCTTCCAACTCTGTTGTTGTTGTTGTTGTTGTTGTTGTTGTTATTATTATTATTATTATTATTATTATTATTATTATTATTATTATTATTATTATTATTATTATTATTATTATTATTGAGATTTCAATAGCTGACACCTTTACCAATTTGAAGCAGGAAATTACACAAAGTTTTCTTTAAAGCACTGCAATATGTATTATCTGAACCAATCTATCTTCAAGAAAACCTTTTAAAACTCAGTGGCCAATGAAATCTTATTGTAAGCAAAGTGGCTGCAACAGCTGGAAGGCATTTTTGACTAAAATATACTGTAATAAGCATCTCATAACAGCTAACTCACTACCGAGTTTAAATTTTGCACTTACTAAAAGAATAAGAACTTTTCAAACCATTGGATGTACATCATCCATATGCAGGTACCAAATAATGTAATAATGTTGTTTGCTCAAAAAATTAAGCATACATATTTGATGATGGAAACAAAACCAGCAAGCATTGCAATTCATATATTGCAGAAAAATATTTCTCTATAACCAGCCAGATTTTGTGAGGGCTGGTGCAGCAGAAAGATACCATACTACTGAAATATATTTGCTCATCTTTCTTGCTAATATCAATAAATTAAATTTAGAATGTATATTGGGAAAGGTGAAAAGCATGTCAACCTATAGTCTTTCTGACAATTAGAATTGTATTTCTAATAAAATTATAAGTTTCTAATAAAGCTAAATGTCTATGGAGATTCTCTGTTATCCAGGTCATGGTTGTCCCAAAGGTCAAGAGGCAAACTGGATTTTCTGGTTTTTCTTCGAATACGTTTCACTTCTCATCCATGAAACTTCTTCAACTCTGACTAGATGGTGGGGAATGGAAGGATTTATACTTTCTAATAAAGCATTTTACTTTCTCTTTACTTATTTTATGGCATAAGAGTCCACACGGTATACCTAATTCTGCATGTTCAGCTTAAATATTTTCCATTCAAATATTAAAATGTATAAATAAAGGTGCTAAAGTTAGAGGATGCTGCACCATATGGATAAAACAATTTTGGAAGAAATGCTTCTGTTATATGATTAGTGCTTGTTGGCTGAATCTCACATATAACAGAAGGAAAGTTGAAAAGCTGTCATGTGGTATGAATATTGGAAGTGCACAGATGGCAGTGTCAACAGGCAAACAGATTTTACTATATTTGGTAACTCATTTTCCTAGATGTTATGCTCAACCTCTCTGTGGGTAGTTTTACACATTGCACAAAGCCCTAATATGTTTAACTAAAACTAGTTGAATCTGCAAAATTGTTCACATGTCCTACACGGAGTGTAAGAAAGAGTAGGCGAAGGAGCTGAGAAAACAACAGCATTTCTCTTCCAGTTGGGGCAAGGTATAAAATTACATTCTGAAACCTAGCAAGCAAGCTGCATCTCAAATCACATGTGGTTTCCTTAAGATGTTTCAGAAAGGCCTTCAGAAAGCAAGAACCATACATGTGATTTGGAGAATTGTGGAGGCATCCTTCCCAAGATTTTAGTAGGCTTCAAAACCTCTATGTTAGCCCCAGCATCGCCGATGCTGCAAGGAGAGCCACTGTGAAGGGTGGCCAAAAGGGCAGAGATGCGGGAGAGTAAAGTGTGGGCGGGCTGACAAGCAACTAACACTACAGCAGCTGTAACTTCAAGGATCAGGCATAAGTACTGTTTGTTCAGTGCCAACATAACATGGTTGCTGAATGAATGGTCTTTAAGCAAGGACTACCTTTATTGCATTACGGAATTAACGGTCCTTCCTCAAATTAGAGACTTTTGGATGGGGGAATAAATTGGAGAAGCTTAAGAAAGAAATCAATGTACTGTATATTCAGGAGCCGAGGTGGCGCAGTGGTTAAAAGCAGCACTGCAACCTACTTCAGTGACTGCTAGTTCAGCAGTTCAGCTGTTCAAATCTCACCAGGCTCAAGGTTGACTCAGCCTTCCATCCTTCTGAGGTCAGTAAAATGAGGACCCAGATTATTGGGGGCAATATGCTGAACTCTGTAAACCGCTTAGAGAGGGCTGTAAAGCGGTATATAAGTCTAAGTGCTATTGCTAAGTGCTATTGCTATAGTTGCATTTATATCACTTTGTTCCATCTCATCTTCTCCTTTTCCAGGATATTTTTAAGACTAATTTTTCAATTATACATTTTTAGCTACCCTATATTGTGTATTCTTACTATCCACAAGTCATTTAGTACTTATTTTTAACTTCTAGTTTTGAAAATATTTCTAAATAATATTGATTTGTGTGTGCACATTCTTCATGTCAGGCATGGTTGCACCATTGCTGTCAATCACATTTCGGAGATATGTTTTGGGTAGTCAGGATTCAGCTATGAGTTCTAGAATATGGAGGCTTGCTTCTTCAATCATTCTTACTCTATAGCTGTTTCTTGGAACCCTTTCCAAAATGAATCTAACCTGAGTAAAGTTAGCTTTAGAGTACATTAATGAGTCTTTGGTGTTCCCATAACATTTTAATCTCTCTCCAATTTGATACAGTATGTAAGTGAATTAAAAGACTTAAAAGACTTGAATAAATTTCTATGAAATTTGGTAGTTTGTCTCCTGAAAATTCCATCTGATCATAGAAAACAAAACATAGGAATCATTAATACTATGCTAAGACAAGTATCTCTGGTTGTCCCAAATGGTATTCAATGAGCCAGTTTGAGAAACTCCTCAAATCTAATATAAAACCTGTTCAGTAACTTTCTGAGAACAATAATTCAGCTACAAAGTAGCTTATACGGTTACCTGTAATGTAATGATATCTTGCACTAAGTAGAGTTTATAGAACACATTATTTCAGCTTGCTTTTGGGTTCAGATTCTAGATGTGAAATGTGCCCAGATTCTCTACACTCTTATTTTATTCTCTTGCATCAGAGAACATACAAATTGGCTTACAAATGCTGGCTTCCATGGTATTAATTTCCTGTGAAAGTTCTTTTAATTGTAGACAGCTTGCAGTAAATAGATGAAACATGGATTTGATATAGCTGCTTTAAATGTCCTTGATTGATTGAACATTAGGTTGGAGATCATGGACTGGATGTCTTAGCATAAGTTAAATCTTTAAAAGTAGCACTGAAATGGTTGGAGAACACTTTCCTATAACATCCTAAATATTTCCATTCCACATATCAATATTTTTCTTTAGTGTGAAGAAAATACAGGCCCCCTCAATTTTCCTTCTCTTTATATCAGTTTGTATGGAGGTCAGACCTTGATGTAACCATGAATAAAAAGAAAAACCCTCCACTTCCTATATGGCAGCTGTCAGGCCCCAATCCACTTTCAGAAATTGCAGTGGGGTATCTAATCACAGTCTTGTCTTATAATGTTTAAGTTCTGTAAGCAGCAAAAGTTATCTGAAATTGATACATTTTAGTTTAATTGCCTATGTTGAACATACACTGGATAATATATTCTCCTTCTGAACCAAAATGTTAACAAGATATGCAGGTTTCAAGATGATTGTCTCAACTACTAATTATTCAGGAGGTGGAGATCTCAGGTAGCATAGCCAGATTTGATATACTGGCTATGGAACTCAAATAATTGCTTCAAGGCCATGATGAGTTAAGTGATGCCATGACACCTCTACAACCCCCCCCCCCTTGCAGTGCTTGGATGCTGTTAAGGGCTGGATGGGTATCAACAGGCTTAAACTGAACCCTGGCAATATAAAATGGCTCTGGGTTTGGAGTTCTTTGGTCCACGGAGAATTGCCATCTCTGGTCTTGGATGGATGGCAGTGTCCCAAACAGACTCAGTCCATAATCTGGGGTTCTCCTGGATTCACAACTCCTACTTGAGGAGCATGTGACAATCATGGCCAAAAAGGCCTTTGCACAACTGCGGGTTGTACACCAGTTACTCCTTTTCCTGGATCAACAATGTCTACTCCCTAGTCACCTCCCGTGTTAATTATTGCAATAAATGGGATCTATATGGAGCTGCCCTTGAAAAGTATCCAGAAGCAGGAGCTGCATTAGCTGCCAATTTGTTTCTGGGTCCAATTCAAAGTGCTGGTTGTTACCTTTAAAGCCCTACATGGCTTGAAACCAGGTTATTTGAAGGACCGTCTTTTCCCAGTCACATCTGCCCATTAGAGCAGGGGGCAGGGAATGCTATGTGTCCCTTCTCCTAAGGAGGGTCCTCTCCATAGTGGTTCCCTCCCTGTGGAACATCATCCCTGCAGAGATAGGATTGGACTCCACTTTGACACTCTTTCGGAAGGCATTGAAGACTTGGTTTTGCCAACAGGACTGGGAACCACAAAGTGGATGGAGCCCATAAAATGGCTTCTTTGATTGATTGATTGATTGATTGATTGATTGATTGATTGATTGATTGATTGATTGATTGATTGATTGATTGATTGATTGCTATCACCATGGGAGTGTGGGATTATTGCTTGTTATTGTTGATTATTGCTTTTATTTTTGTAAAGCCTCCTAGAGTCATTGAGAATGAGTTGAGCCATATAAATTTTCATAGGATAGATAGATAGATAGATAGATAGATAGATAGATAGATAGATAGATAGATAGATAGATAGATAGATAGATAGATAGATAGATAGATAGATAAATAAATAAATAAATAAATAAAGTGAGCTAGTCTGATTATCTTACTTTACTTATGCTAATTTATGTTTACTACATTATATGTTTTGGTATATTATTTTAGCTAGATTATGCTTCATCCTGATATTTTTAATACTATTATTTTACTTTTAAATTGTTCTTGTCTATGACCATAGTGCTTAACTAAGCTATACCAAACCAGCAATAGTCAGCCTCTTTTTACTAGGTATAACAGAAATGTGATACAAGAGAAGTTCTGGGTTTTCTGCAATGGATTTTAATGACATGCATAAAATTCAAAGGAATAGAAGGTGTATTCACCAAGTGATAATATGGGTGTAGTAGACCATCCCAGACAAGAGAAAGAATGTATAAAGCCATCTTCTGATACTTTTAGACCAGTTGTAGAATACATAGTATGTGCTTCTATGTTTCTAAATTTTCAGAGATGGATGTATTGTGTGCTTATTCTCTTCCCAAATGTTCAAAGCCTGCTAATGAATCAATAAAGTACCCATATGGGCAAAAATCAATATTCTAAATGTAGCATGAAGCAAGGTCCGTTTATATTAGGAAAAAGACAGAATTAAATAACAACTGAAAACTATGAAAGAGCAGCAAAAGAATTCCCTCTCATATTTGTATATTATATTTAAGGTTATAATATTTGTATATTATATTTAATGTATCAACATACATCACAGTTGTCAGACAAGCAAAACTTAAGAAGTATTTTAAAGACTGGAGAGGGCTTGCGGATAAAGTAATAAATGAAAATTATATTTTAAATTATAAATTATACCTAATTAAAAAACAAAGATTCCTTGCAAGGAAAGGAATTAAGAATTAAAACCTCTTCTCTACTGAACATGGATCGTAAGATATTTATTTGTGTTCCAAAACCCTGTTTTCAGTTCTATAAACCATTTGTAAATTATAATCTGTTAAAATCATGGTATTTGGCGTGTATTAAATCTAACAATTAACAAATAAAAATATTGCACAAACAAAAATTTGGGAAAATTACTTTGATATTCTCAGAAATTTTAATTTTTACTTACTAATATAGTATACCAATGCTTCCTGCTAGCCATTGATATACATATATACATTGCATGAGGCTTTTGGGAAACATAAAAACAGCCATGAACATATCGAGTAGCAGTTCTCTTCACCTCCATAATAGAGTGATGATGATACAGAAATGCCATTTGGAATTGTTATGTAGCTTCTAGAAATGATATATTGGTATAATTATGTCCTAAAACTGTTCCATCTGATCCATGCTGTCTACTTCAGTTGGCAGTTGTCCACTTAGGATTCCAGCAGATGTCTCTGACCATGTCTCTCTGTAATTATTTTACTAAAAATACAATATATTTGTATTCAACTTATAGTCCTACTTCAGCTGCAACTGAGAAATAAGGTGAGGATGCTAGTGAAACAACTTCCTATGAGTTATCCTGTATTAATCAGTACACACAGACAAGAACCTTTGATTGTTTATATTCAATTTATCTCTCTCTCTCTCTCTCTCTCTCTCTCTCTCTCTCTCTCTCTCTCTCTCTCTCTCTCTCTCCCTCCCTCCCTCCCTCCCTCCCTCCCTCTCTCCCTCTCCCTCCCTCCCTTCCCTCCCCCTACCTGCTGGCCTTACTTCCCCTTCCCACTGTCATTTGGTCTCCCTATGAGATGTAAACTTTAGGTCTTTTCCCACTATTCCATCCCTAATGCATTGCCCTCTAAGTGCTTTCAACTCATCTATCAAATTAAACATACCAAGGAGGTACTGCTGTCTACAATAACCATTACATTCTGGGTATCTGGTCCATTTATCCTGACTACTTCAGATCCCCAAAAATAATGGTTAGATGACAACTACTTAAACATATTACTAAAGATATTACTGTCTTAATAAAATGTAACTACCTTGGGCATACTTAGTTATTAAATATTTTGAAGCACAGAAAAAATACCACTCAGCAGGAAATATATATGTAGAAAGAAAGCAAAGAAAAATATAGTAGAAAATGAAAGTTGTGCATCTGTAGGGTTTTTTTTTCAGATGAAGGAAAACAGTCCCTATCACATGATTATTCTGTGTTCAAAATCCACACTTGTGCTAAATGGCAGTTGCTCATATTACAAACAATATGAGCCAACTCCACATTATACAAACCAAAAATATGTTACATTTGAAAATGTTCAAAATATATAAATAAAATGGTACTGCTTCTCAAGACACCATGACTGGTTTACATTATAATTATAAGGCATATGGCTTACATTCAAGGGCACTCACTAGTCGTAACAGCTGAAGGCAAAACAAATGAGCTGCCACTTGAATTGGTCACATTTATTCAATATTCTTTGAAATGAGCAAAAATCTTGAAACACATAAGCAGTCAAATTGAGCCACAAAAATCCCACATGTGTAAATAAGATGCACTATGAGAATTACACAATATTATAAACAAAAGTAATACTTTACGTTAACATTTGAGAGACAAACTGTTCAAATTATATGTTTTGTTTACTCGCACTATTAAAAAAACTGGACTTTTTTTAAAGAAAACATAATTCCAATACAAAGATCTAATCCTCAGCATTATGAAATCAACCAAAATTTCAAAGCAACAGGAAACAACCCCTTTTTTGCCTTAATAGGCACTTCAATGATATATTAATTTTTACAAAGCTTACCTTGAATACCTTTACAAAAATGACAAACACCAACTCAAGGCCAAATTTTAGCAGATTTCAGGAACATAATACAGAAAGATTATCCATGCACAAAAGAGGGAGAAAGCTAATTCATTCAGTTTAAGAATAATAATTTTTACTAAATTCCTTTTCACAAACACAAACATTTCGGACTTCATTTTTTCAATAATGAATATATCAAGTTTTACATTTTTCCTAAGTCTACTAAGAATGCTGCCACTGTTACATTAAGGAGAGATTTTCGTTGCTTAACATATCATATTCTACCTGTACTCATCTGAGATTGGTAAAAGCAACAACACACTACTTGTTAAGATTAGAGTTTCTAATGCTGAAGTACAGTAAAAGAGAAATAATGAATTTCACAAATTCAGTTTAAAATATTTCCTTCAAACAAAAAGCTGCAGAAAACCTGTTCTTAAATAATCTACAGAAAATTCTGGAGCAGCTAAACACTTTAATTTTCATACACTTGCTTCATCTTAAAAATATTGAATTAATTCAGTAGCCCATCCTTTTGAAAAATAATCCCCTCCCCAAAACGACTGTTAAATAGATTACAAATCTTTTGTTTTAATCAGTGTAACCAAAGGCTTGTCATCAGGGCTGTAATCTTCATAAGCAATTGGAGTTGCATCATACATTGCAGGGCGAGATTTCTTTCCAAATCTAAAATTCAAAAAAATAAGTGGAGACAGAAGTCGTAGTGGAGTAATACATATAAAATACATATACATTAACTGGCAGTAATCTACAAGATCATTATTTTCAACACTCAAAAGTTCTCATTCTAAAACTCTGCTTCATCACCAAAACTTTTATTGTGTAATTCCATCTATGTTAAAATGCTTATAATGAAACTGTGAAAGCTTACGTGATCAATTGTACACTATAGTTAATCCTAAATAGTATTATTGCTAGCTACACATAGGAAGAGATGTTCTAAAGATCACGCTTTGAAAAAAACACTGCAATATATACAAATCCATGTACTTGTCCCTACTTTTCTAGTCAATACTTTATTCTTGTTTGGGGAGGATGGGCATAGATACACCATTTAGATTGACCTGAAGCTTAATATGAAAAGTTTGATTACGTGAAAATATCAGTGCCCAGAGTTCTGGGAATTGGGTGGCCAATAGAGTGTATGTATCTAAGTATGTATATACATATACTGTATATACATATAAAGAGAGCCAGTTTTGCATAGTGGTTAAGGCATCAGGCAATTATAAATTCTAGTTCTACCTTAGGCAAGTGGAATTTAGTGGCTCATGTGATTAGAATGCTGGGCTGACAATCAGCAAGCCCGCATTCAGGACCCAAGTGCTACTATGCTCCAGATCCTGCCCACAGAGCAGTTTGAAAGCGAGTAATCTCAAACAGAGTCAACTAAGGTGGAAACAGATTGATTTCATCAGGCTCTTTGAGGTTCTTGCTCTAAATTGCAGTTGGTAACAAGTCTATGAAGGTTTGATCTTGCATGATCTATAAAGTTTAAAACTGCAATTCATGAAGACTATCACTATTGAGTTTATAACCTAGGCTTGCTATTAAAGATATTAAATTAATATTGCATATTAAAGATATTAAAGATATGCATATTAAAGATACCTGACTCTGTGGTTTCTTCCCCAAACCCCAAAAACTTTAACCTTAGACTGTCTACAGTCGACCTCACCCCATTCCTAAGAGGTCTGTAAGGGGCGTGCATAAGCGCACCATTGTGCCTACCGTCCCTGTCCTACTGTCCTATTGCCTAATTTACTTTGCTAATGTTTATGTTTATAGCAATACCTACTATCTTGTACATGTCTGACAAATAAATAAATAAATAAAATAAACAAATAAAAATATATAGAAATAAAATGTTACTCTATAGTGATTGAATGGTTATTTTTCTTATTTAACTACTGCTTGGCCATAGGAATATGTTTGTGCCTGAATGTGTATACATTAGAAAAATAATATTAACCAGTCAAAAATGACCTGTATATCAGGTAATGTGTCTCCCAAATTGCAGAAGGCAGGTTATATATTAAAAAGCTTGTATAAGCCAAAGGCATTTTAAAGGTATAAATAGAGCTCAGGCTACAGACAGCGTAGGCTTATTCGCTAACATAGTTATTTTTTCATTCTTCAAAATGCTTGTATGCAGAAGCAGTCTATCATTGTTTCTTACAGCATGAATTGGTTTTTCATCCAACTTGCTGCTCCTTCAAAAACAGTGTTCTGTGTCCCCCAAGCATACCTGGCATGTCGGATAGAAGCAATAGCACTGCTGAAATCACTGTCAATGCTCCTACAGTTGTAGAATTCTTCATAGGCTGGCCTAGATGAACCTTGGTATTCAATACGACTGATGCGACAGATCCCCACAATGAGAATGATCAACATCAGGACAAATGCTACACACAGGGCTCCAATTATGATATACAGAGAATGCCGAGGCATATTTGTCAGACTCTCAGCCACGTGCCCTGATTTCCACTGTAGATCTAGAAGGGGGGGGGAAACAATTATAGTATTAATAGCACTCCCATTTCCCTGTGCCACAAAAAGCTCATTCCACTTTACTCTCTACTCATTCTTTTGAAGGCATTCTAATCTGCATAAAGGTCTACAAAGCTAGCAAAAACTACAGGTAGTCTTTGACTTATGACCACAATTGGGATCAGAATTGCTAAGCAAGGTGATTATTAAGTGAATCACGCCCAATTTTATGACCTTTTTTGCCACAGTTGTTAAGTGAATCACTGCAGTTGTTAAGTGAATCACAGTCATTAAGCAAACCCAGCTTCCCCCATTGACTTTGCTAGTTGGAAACTGGCTGAGAAGGTCGCAAATGGACATCTTGTGATCCTGGGATGCTACAATCGTTGTAAATACATGCCGGTTGCCAAGTGCCTGGATTTTGAACACATGTCCGTGACGATGCTGCAACAGCCATAAGAGAACTGGTTGTAAGTCATATTTTCAGTGCCAATATAACTTTGAATGATTGCTAAAGTCAAGGAGCACTTGTATTACAAACTGCATATTCTTTTGTTTCCTCCTCCTCCTCTGCCAATGAAACACCAACTTTGGTTACATTTACTTGGTTATTCCTAAATGAAGAAGTGGACTAAGTAGACGATTTCTCACATCATGATTTCACTGTCACCTAAACAGCTTCAAGACCACTTCTTCTCCTTCACACTTGGCCAAAAAAGAATTCAATTCAATTCAATTCAATTCTATTCTATTCTATTCTATTCTATTCTATTCTATTCTATTCTATTCTATTCTATTCTATTCTATTCTATTCTATTCTATTCTATTCTATTCTATTCTATTCTATTCTATTCACATGTATGGTTTGTCCACACAAGTCTGAAAGTGACCTGTGGCCCAAGACAATTACTGGATTTGGTGTCCATTCAGACTACTTTCCAATTAAAACTGTATTTGCATTTCTCGTTCTTTCTTATCGGCCAGGAATGAATCTGGTAAGGTGGAAAAGTACTGCACTGATGATGTTACCTAGTTAGGATAATGAAACGTCTGATAATGAAACATCTGCTTGAAAACAAGCAAGCTCAGAGAGCACCAAGGACCCCTCAAGATGGAAGAATAGCTCAAAGTAATGTTCCCTTTTGGGCTACATCTCACCGTTATTTGTAATCTATATTAAACCTGTGAAGTTTTTAAAATATTGATTAAACTAAGGTTTTGAACTTTTTGCTATCATAGAAGATCAGCTTTAGTAGGCAATAAAGGCATCTGGTCCCAGCAATCTATCTCTTTCTTACAACTTGCATAATATTGTCATTACAATACATAATACTGAAGCACTGCATAGAATGCATTTTTCAAGGATTATTTTATGTCTCAGGATATTAAATCCAGCTGTCAGTCAGCCTATTGTCTATCACTGAAATAAATTGTCATTCACCCTTGGATAGTTTCCAGACTCATAACAAAACACACATTAGAAATGGGGGGGGGGGAAACCTTAACTACACCCCAGATGCTAACAAAACCTAAATTTTACACAGCTACAAATATCATTTTTAGCCTTCCCATACTAATTATACTATGGATGAATTAATGGCCTTTTACGTGTTAAATCTAGGTGAGTTAGGAAAACCTTATGTAGAATGCTGGTTTATTCTTTGGGTCAAACCTACTCAAAAATAAATAATGCAGTGAAAAGTCACAGAACTGAGGATGGAGAGATGAACGACTACTGCATGTCATTTCTTAGAATATAGCGGCTTGGAAGAATGAATTTTATGATCAAGAGAGTTGTTTCCTCAAGCTTTTCATACCACTCCCCTGCAGTAAACATGGATTGAGGATGAGGTACTACATCTCTAGGACTTAATTCATTTGTTCTATTTATCAGTAGGCTAAAATGGGGAAAGATGAGCTATTTCTATTCAGTTGATCTGAACATGCAGGTATTCATTATAGAATCCCTAGCCAGCAACACAATTCTTATCTCTTTTAATTTATATTAACTTTTATGTTCTCCTTGAAAACTAGACATCACTCCTCCAAAATGTTAGAAAGCATTGTTGTAAAGGAGACATGAGTGAAATGGATGCCTGCTGTTGAGGTAGGTCTGGCTGGAGGAGCTGGCAGTTGGCAGGTGAGCCCTTTTCATCACTGGAGGGAGAGGTCTCTTGGGGACATGCTGCGACGAGGAGCAGGGATGCATTTTTCCTTGAAGTCTATGACTCCCTTTGTGCCCCCCCCTCAGCACACTGGCAGATAATTCCACAGGTCAGCAAGAAAGAGGAGGAATGATTTCTGAGGGCAACAGTTATTGAACCAAGACAACTCAAATGGGTTAATTTGCAGAATGCTGGACCCATGCCACATATACAACGTTACCCAATAAAGAATAGAATAGAATTCTTTATTGTCCAAGTGTGATTGGACACACAAGGAATTTGTCTTTGGTTCATATGCTCTCAGTGTACATAAAAATACAAGATACATTTGTCAAAAATCATAAGGTACAACACTTAATGATGCAAGCAGATATAAGAATTTTAGTAGTATATAGATGAGGAAGATGTTGCCATAATTGTGTGATGAAAATTACATATGGACTAGCTTCTTTATTATTAATCATAAGCAAAAATTGGAAAATATTCTGTTTTTTTAGTTTAATGTCATCTCACAAAAGTTATGTAGTACTTTTAAACCTCAGTAGGAGTGGGTGCTCTTCAACCCATATCAAAATGTCTATGCAATTTACAGGACATGCTTTAATTGGTTAATTAATGAACTGTTTTAAGTTGAAATTACTTGCAAACTACCTATAGTTTATATACCAACACTACATCTCCCATTTATAATATCCTATGACGTAAATAAAATTAAAAGGCAATCCATAAAATCAGGGACAACTGTAAAAGGGTATCACTTTACAATTTTTCCATATGCATGGAATATAAAGCCAATCACAGCTATTAAAAAGCTGAGCAGACAATAAAATATGCATTCCCAGGATACTTCTAGCAGTGGTTCCTGAAAGCTTAATGTAGATTGGATTAGACAGAGTATTCCAACATTGTCATGATCCATGCATGCTTTCTTGGAAATATTTGCTACTTAATATTATTTTTTTAAAAAAACCTGCAATGTCTAAGACTATAATTTTGTAGGAAATCCTTTTCCAAGTCTTCAGGAATTTCAACTACATTCAGACATTAAGTCTGTAAAGAACTACCATAGTTATAGTATTACGGAAGACATACTGTGCAGAGTGTCTTTTGATGACATTACAAACTAGCAATAGCAATAGCACTTAGACTTATATACCGCTTCATAGTGCTTTACAGCCCTCTCTAAGCGGTTTGCAGAGTTCAGCATATTGCCCCCAACAATCTGGGTCCTCATTTTACCGACCTCAGAAGGATGGAAGGATGAGTCAACTTTGAGCCTAGTGAGATTTGAACAGCCGAACTGTTGAACTAGCAATCAGCTGAAGTAAGTTGCAGTGCTGCTTTTAACCACTGCACCACCTCGGCTCTAGAGCTAACTCCTGTTAACTCTATTTGAGTTGCATAAAAACAATACTTTTGTGTTTCAATGTACTATGAGTAGTGATAAATACACTCACGTATTTCACAGTTTGCACCAACCCATCCATGTGGACAATGACAATTATATCCATTAGGTTGGTCTATGCACAGTCCTCCATGGCGACAAGGGTTACTCTCACAGTCGTTTATGTTGATGTCACATTCTTCACCTTAAAACAGGTAAGAAAGAGAGTTTTCTATTGCAACTGTAGAAGTAAAATAGTATACATGATAATCTCTTTCTATATCATTTCAATTTGTGTATCTATTTCTATATTTGTACCTGTGACTAAAAAGTAACACATTCCTTGTTAGAAGCAATTCACCTATATTGTTCTTTTTGTCAGCTATCAGTTTCACTTCGTATTATTTGCTTCTAAAACAACAGCCCAAGATATCCCCAGGGTTGCATAGGAGATTAAAACAATAGCAGTGACAATACAGCAAAAAATCTGCATAGCAAAGCAATCAAACTTCTAGAAAAAAGCTTGAATGAAATAAGATTACTGTACTGTAACCACAACAAAGCTTATTTTGAAAATGTCTGTTTCAACAGAATTTGCTCTAAAGAATTCTGAAATAGGAAGATTTATTCTAGGAAATTAATTTCTGAAATCATTGTTCCCAAACTGGTGCCCTTCCGTTGTATTGGTTACATTTCCCATGCATCTAGTCACCACTAGATTAGTTAGGTTTAATAAGTTTCTCTGTAGAACCCTAGTTTCAAGGAGGCTGTTTTAAAGGACCAAAACAGAAATCTGTGGTTGGATTCCTTATCTTTTTGATAAAGGTAGTCCTCAACTTATGACCGCAACTTGGACCAGAATTTCCGATATTAAGCAACGTGATTAAGTTGCACCCAATTTTATGAGCTTTTTTGGTCATTAAGCAGTTGTTAGGTGAATCATGAATTCCTTAAATAAATACAGCTTCCCCCATTAACTTTGCTTGTCGGAAATCATCAGGGAAGTTCGCAAATGTGATCAAAACATCCTAGAACATTGCAACCATTGTAAATACATACTGGTTGCCAAGCTCCCAACATTTGATCATGTGACCATGAAGAATGCTACAACAGTATAAGTGTGAGGACTAGTTGTAAGTCACTTTCTTCAATGACATTGTAACTTTGAACAGTCACTAAACAAATGATTGTAAGTCAAGGACCACCTTTACTTTGAAAAAAGTATTGTTCTTGGCCTAAGTACAAAAAAACCCTACCCAAATCTGAATCAACAAAGAATTGTGAAAAGGTTGTCATGAAGCAACCAATCAATCAGAAAGATATTAAAGAATCAGTTAGCATAAATAAAAAGAAAGATATAGTTGTAAATGGCAACCTTAATTGAATTCCTTTTATGGAAGATCTTCTCACTTTAATACACTTTTTACCATATGAATCAAAATATCACGAATATTGTTATTGCTATATTTCTTTTAGTTCGGAATAAGGTACTGTTATCTAAACTGTACACCAATTTGTTGGAATAATAAGTAGTGCAGGTACAAATTAATATATTTTACATTTATTTTACTTCTGCATTTTTATAAATATCTCTGCATATTGTGCAATTGAAAAAAAACATACCTGTAAATCCAGGTGCACAGATACAGGTAGCATTTAACCCTTCGCTGTCACAAGTCCCACCATTCTGACAGCTGATGTTTACACAAGGATCTTTATATAATTCACAGTGTCTTCCTGAGAATAATACATGAAAAAATTATTTAGTTATAAAATCTGCAAGGCTTTCCGACTCCATGACAACTCTGAGCAGCATACAATATTAAAAGCAAATTGCAACATCCAGTGCAACTTATGAAGTAGATATGTTAGAGATGGGTATACTGTGACATGCCTATAATTGTCTATGCTGTCATATTCTGGACCAGTTGCAGCTTCTAAGTGATCTTCATTGCATAACTTATTCAGAGGATGTTGAAGGAGAAAAACATCAGAATGCATAAATATGGTATCAACATCTGACTGAGAGAGAATATACTGTTTTTTACATGATCATAAAGTTTGTTCTAGGTTATGGTTCGGTTTCTTCTTCACTAGGGTATTATGTTATGGAATTAAAATATAAAAATAAAATAAAAATAATTAAAAACAATAAATACATAAATACATTTAAAAGAAAACAAAAAACACAAAGGGCAGATTCGGTGGACCACTAGGTCTTTTTCTGCCATCAGTTTTCTATGTTTTTGTGATTCTAATATACACTCAATAGTTATTCTGATCATCCTCCAGTGACATTATATTTAACATTTAGCATACTTCCTTGAAGATGATATTGAAGGGTAAACCTGAAGTGAGTGATTCCTCTAACTTTTAGGTCCAGCTGGTTATATACTGAAAGCTTTCAAGGACAGGAGGGGGAATAGTAGTGGTCTACACTTTCAAAAGGAGGGTGGCAGGTTTCTGGTTTTGACAGCCCACAACTGACCAATTTACTTTGCTATCTCTGGAATCGCAACCAGCAACTCAACAAGGTATTTCCTTGCTCTTTTTGATCAGCATTCAAAAGTCTTTGTTTGTTTTATTTATTTTTTGTGGCAAACATAACATATGCACACAAACTGCTCAATTAGATGTACACACATTTATCTACTCATTTTTAAAACACCTCTCTGAATGACAGATTGCTTCTATTTGCCCATTCAATTGCTACTCTCCATTTCAAATAATTTTCTTTTTAGGTCAGAGACCAATCTTTGTCCTAATCAGAAAATTTCATTAATTGTGTTGCAGAGTCAAGGCAATTATCAATTTACCATTGTTAATTTAGGCCACATAGTATAATAGTCTAAGGGGGAAATGCTGTTCCATCCAAATCTGTTTAGCACTAGAGTCTGAAATGTCCACAAAAAGTTTTATCTGACAAATGGTGTACTTTAAATTATGCACATACATTTATTAGGTGGATTTACAGTAATCTATAGATCGATTTCTGTTAAAATATAGTGTTGCTCACCTTCATATTCAGAAAGACATACACAGTCATAGCTATTGACAAGGTCTCGGCAGGTAGCTCCATTCTGACAAGGGGCTGAAAGACACTCATTATATTCCTCCTCACAGTAAAGACCATGGTAACCTAAAGGCACAACATAAATTAAAAAAAAAGAATATATGCTACAAACATCTTTGTCAGAAAATGGTAGAGTTCCTCTCATAAATGGGAAGAAATTGCTATTTATAAAAATGCCCATATTTAGCTTTAAAATATTTCTGAATAGGCATTAAAAGATTTGGACCTTAAATAGATTTTTTTTGTCTATTTTATATGTTAAATAGCCACAAATACATTTAACTCTTAAAGAAGAACTTCACAAGCTTTATTAGAAATCAGAGACTATTCAGTTTCCAGTGCAGTAATATTTTTGCAGAAATCATTCTTCCATTTCAATTGATATAATGTGAAGTATGTAGAAATCATAGTGATATCACTTTATCTTGAAATAAGCTCTCACATCAACATATAATTCAACAGAGAATGTTTAAATGTACATAAAGATTCACAGTCAAGTTTTCTCATCCTTGAGGCAGATAAAGGCAGGGAACCATGAATGTACAGTTACGATTGTACCACTGCACAATACGTCGATGGTCAACAGAACAAGCAAGAAATCTATTTCACAGTTCAGAAAGTGTTACTAATGTGTTTGACCAAAATTCAGTTAGCATACAATGTGCACAGTTGTTCAATAAACTATGCTGATTGCACTTTCACAGACTGAGTTCATATATCATATTAAGCCACAATGTGGTTTGTCTGCCTATGGGTTAACATGCTTTCTGAAGCTAGGCACTATAATTAATGGTACATGATTTGTGGTAAGCATTGAGTGAACCCAGCCAATCATGATTTACTCAAGAAATCATAGCTAAGGAAGCTTCGCTAGCATGATGTCTGAAGTAGGTCACATTATTTTTTTAATACTAGAAACTCTTTATTTTCCACTACATATTGGCTATGTTTACACATCACCCAAAACATTACTACGCATATCTATGTAAACTCAGTTGTGGTTTGTGAGATAAGTATAATTTATCCAGAGTAACATAGTGAAGGTAATAATTGCTTAGCCTAATACCCATTCATAAGGTAAGTTTTCATTCCTATCAACGCTGACCTAATATTGTCTCCTCATATATGGGAGCAACACTGACTAACCCTTATAGTAGCACAATTATACTTTTAGTTCAGGATTTCCTTGCTAGCTCTATTTGAGCAGCTGTCATCCCAGATGAATTGTGGCTGTCATTGCACTTATTGGATATTACATTTCAGCTCCAGGTCACTGTGTATATTTAAGTGAGTAGAACTTTCATTTTCCACACATATCATTCATGCAAGATATTTTGCAACTAAAATGTGAAACCACTACTATCAATAAATACAGTGGTGTGATTTATTTTTCTTCAGTAAACATGGACTGAATTCAAATGATCCCAGCACAATTGTACATAGATATATATATAGGGATCCCCAATCCATTCCACTTTTCCAATTACACATAAACATAGATGCACAATCCTACAAATTCTACTCCTCAAAGTGGTTTCTTCAGTATTAGGATGCTCCCTAGAGAAGTTGGAGGAGAAATTAGTAGCTCCTACAATGAAAGTAGATTTTCCAGGTACCAATATGGATACGATAAGGATGGAAGAGAAAGAGAAAGAGAATATATTAGATTTCCTTTTATTCTGTACTCTTCTCCTCTTAACACAGAACTGAGATAAAAACTTTTTGTATAATTATTTCAATATTTATTAGACTGTACTGTTACTGATATAGGACAAGAGATATAAAACATTTTTACTTATTATTCTCTACCACTAACATCTTATCTGAATAAAAAAATTAAATAGCAGCCCTTTTAACTTTTTAAAAAGCCACACGAAGCCCCAATTTATGAGTGGAATGTTGAACTATGGATATGCATTGCAGAACAGAGCAATGTATACTTTTCATGATGAACATCCTACTGACTTCAAGTTCTGAAGAGCAAGAGAAATCTTGGGAAGAAAAGTAAATGGAGTTCCTTGTCTTAAAAAATCAGCAAACATTCAAAAGTACAGATACAGTATGAATCCAATAATATGATGGTCATTGGAGCAGAATGCACTTCCTACCTTACATAGAATATATACATAGCTACACTCTGGGCCCTTTAGTAGAAACTATGTAATTCTAGAGCAGTGATGGCGAACCTATGGCACGGGTGCCACAGATGGCACGCGGAGCCATATCTGCTGGCACGCAAGCCGTTGCCCTAGCTCAGCTCCAGTGCGCATGTGCGTGCCCGCCAGCTGATTTTTGGCTTGCACAGAGGCTCTGGGAGGGCAATTTCAGCCTCCGGAGGGCCTCCAGAGTGGCGGGGGGTGGGAGCGTTTTTGCACTCCCCAAGCTCAAGAAAGCCTCTGGAGCCTGGGGAGGGCGAAAAATGAGCATACCGGGCCCACTGGAAGTCGGGAAACGGGGGAGTTGGGGAGGTCATGCACGCATGCGCAGGGGGGTGGGGCAAGTGGGGGGCTTTGAATTATGTGTGTTGGCACGCACGTGCGTACGATAGCGCGCGCGCACACTATTTCGGCACCCTAGGAAAAAAAGGTTCGCCATCACTGTTCTAGAGAATAGAAACCAGAGAATAACTCTGTAATTCTATCTTGATTTCCTATTTATAGATTAAACACTACAAAATATTCTTAATGTAGTTCATATTCTATCTATCTAATTATTTTGATTGGATCAAGATTTTTTGCTCTTAGAAAACTGCTACATATTTAACAAATATTAATTTTGAATACAAGCAAGTACGTTTTATAGGGCAATTGGACCCAGATCACGTTACATTGATATAGAAATGCCTTTTTCTCTCCGCTAGAGGGCGTCTTCACCCTATCACATTTTTTTCAAAAAAAAAGGAGGTCACAAAAGTATATTCTTCTGCTACAAAGAAACTGAATCCTGATCTTTTGAACTCAATTGCAAAACCAATATGAAATGCCACCACAGATGAAATGCAAGGGACATTTTTCCTCCCTAACACTTTAAATTACTGGTGTTTTTTTTTAAAAAAAAACCTTTCCAACTGGGTTAAGAAGAGTTTTAACAGGGATGTTTGTAAGAGATTGTTAAAAATTCAGAGCTGCCCTAACCCTTTCCTTTGTACAGTAATATTCGCATAGACCTCTGCTCTCAATTACAACAGTACAATTTTGCCTTTGGGAGGAAAAACAGAAGATAAGAAGTATTTGCACACATGACAGAAAGGCCCCAAAATTCCTCCTCATCTTCAAGTACAGATTTATAGAAAAGAGTTTAGAGACCCTGAAGAAAGTACAGGCTGTTCACAGAATATGCCTGTCTCCCTAACCACGTACAGCATTCCTTTTACTGGTTGCATGGCTAGAAGTATAAGCTCATTCACATTTTGCTGTTCTTTTGTGTACTGGATACACAATAAACATTGTTGTTGCCATCTAGTAACCAACTTTGAACAAGATGGCAACAGAGTGGTTGAGGTGTGTTTGTTTAATCACTCTAGCTAAGTGATGGCGAACCTTTTTTTCCTCGGGTGCCGAAATAGTGCGTGCACGTGCTATCGCACGCATGTGCGTGCCCACATCCAAAATTCAAAGCTCTCCACTCGCCCCACCCCCCTGTGCATGCGTGCTCAACCCTCCCCCACTCCCCCATTTCCCAACTTCCAGTGGGCCCGGTAGGCCCGTTTGTTGCCCTCCCCAGGCTCCAGACGCTTTCTTGGAGCTTGGGGAGGGCGAAAACGCTCCCCCTGCCACCCCAGAGGCCCTCTGGAGGCTGAAATCGCCCTCCCAGAGCCTCCGTGCGAGCCAAAAATCAGCTGGCGGGCACGCACATGCGTGCTGGAGCTGAGCTAGGGCAACACCTTGCACGCCGGCAGATATGGCTCTGCGTGCCACCTGTGGCACCCGTGCCATAGGTTCGCCATCACTGCTCTAGCTATTTGAAAAGAAGGATTAGGGGAACATGTTAATTGTCTTCCAGTACTTGAGAGTTGTCACACAGAAGAAGGGATTGATTGAGGGGATTGCAAAGGACAAGAGGTAATGGGTGGAAGGTTGTTAAATAATCCAACCTAGAAGTAAAGAGAAGTTTTCTGACAGTGAAAACAATTAACCATTGGGATAGCTTGCCTTCTAGAGTTGTGGGTGCTCCATTCCTGGAGGTTTTCAAAAATAGACTGGACAATCATTTGAGCAGGATAGTATAAGGCCTTCTGCCATGAGCAAGGGCTTGGACTAGAAGACCTCTGAGGTCCCTTCCAGCCCTATTATTCTACATTCTATGTTCTATTCTAGAAGTGTAGCAAGTAGGTATTCTTATTTTCCTAAGTGGTGCTACAATTATTTGACTGTCTATTAAAGTGAACCATTATAATGTTGAAAGAACTAAAAGGGCAATTGGTGAAGAAAGCTGAGCTCAGGGTAGAGAGTCGGCAGAACTAAGAGCTGTACCTGAGAAGGCAGGCAAGATCTGAAGAGGCTGTAGTTTCCTGGGAGAACATAGAACGAAGTTGTCCCTCACAGAAACAAGAAAGAGGTTTGGGGTTGAGAACTGCAGGTCCTATGCAAGGAAGCAAGTATCCTAACGAACTATTGAATAAGTTAAACAGAGGTGGATTGGGAGAATAGCTGCCCTGTGGAAGTGTGAACCCAAATTCACTTTGCATAATTGTTTGGTGTTTCATTTCCTGGGAAAGGGGAGCTGATCTGCAATTTGTTAAGGGGACAAAGATAGAAGGTAATATTAGTGATGGACAGAAAGTGATATGGCAAAAGATATCCATTCCAAGGGTAGATAATTTGAAAACATAAACTCTAAGTCCAGCATCCAAATACATTTTCAATAAATCTAGCACCATCCACCACAAAACTGTGGACAAGAAGCTGACCTGGTGTGCAATACAGAGACCTAATTAGATGAGGAAGGAGTGCTAATCCTCACTAAGATCCATGTAGTTGGTTTACACATCTTGAACCCTAAATTTGGGAAGATGAACTGGAGAATATGTTGCAATTTGGTAGTGTTGTGGTCTGCCAGCGGCCTGCGGAGCTGGCAGCAGAGTCGGACAGCAAGGAGGCTAGGGAGGAACATGGGCCAGGCATGGAGTCTGGAGAAGGCTCGGTGCCAGAGACAGGGATCCAGCCTGGGCCATCTCAATGCACGCATGTGCAGAGCTGCCAGAAGGCAAGAACAGTTACAGAGGAGAAGGACTATTCGGGAGTAAGGCTTGGAGATAATTGGCCCCTCCCATAGGCTATATAAGTGGAGAACACAGAAGGGCTCATCGCAGGAAGCAACTTTGTTCAACTCGTGTCATTTCAGTTCTGACTCCGTGTTTCTGTTTGGCCTTGCCAAGTTTCTTGCTAATTGGTCTTTGGCAGCTTGTCAAGAAAGATAAAGGTTCATGTGCTTATCTGCCTTCTTCCCAAAGACTGTTGTCAGACTTGTTATCATTGTTTGAGACTTATTACGGCTGGGAATGCAAATAATTCGGAGCTAAAATAAAAGAGGTTTTGGGGACATTGTTTCTGCTGTATTATTTGATCAGGAAGCCTAGGTCAGAACAGGTAGCCCCTGGGCTCATGGCTCCTTTCAGAGGTGTCGGTGGAGGCTATGGACAGAAGGGCCTTGTCCAGATTGACTGGAGCACTTTATGATTTTACATAGAAGAAGAGATGCTAAAGATGGTAACTCAACTCTCACCCGATCAATTTAGAAGGAATGCCCTACAGTCCATCCAGAAACTTCTGCTGGTATGAAGTCCAACAGTTTTGTGTTTACTGTACAGGGTACTTTCATTATTGCCATTATTACTATATAATATTATGGCAATAATATGGCTCAGGGCCTGGGTATCTACCAGGACATCTTTCCCAATTAAATTCTGCCCAGTCAGTCAAAGTAAACAGAGAATGCCTAATGAGGATTCTCAAATGCCACAAATTGCAGTAGAAAATATATGAAATAGGATGTTCTGCTAGCCTCCTTTGGAACAGCCTTTTCTGTGAGGCAAATATATTTTCCAATTTTAATTTCCATCTGAAAATTAGTTAAAACTGTTGTGGAAGGCGTTTAGAGACTAATTAATTATGATTTTTCAACACAGTTCAATACTTTAATGTTTTAATGATTGTGATAATTAGGGATAATTGGTTTTATCCTGTTAGGATTTTGCTTTGGTGGTATTATTGTTGTTCTTATGTACACAATTTAAGAGTCTTTTTAGATTGAAGAAATATGTAAAATGTATAAACAAAATAAAAAGAAAAATATTTTAACAGTCCCCTGTGTCCCTTTTAAAGAAACCACTGAATTGTAATTGTAGGAAAGTATATGTCACAGTTTATTGGTGTCTGCATTACTATTACTATTAGTCTTCTCATCGTTCCTATCACCCATCTCCTCCCACTTACGACTGTATGACTGTAACTTGTTGCTTGTATCCTTACTATTTATATTAATATTGTTTCCTGATTGCTTATTTGTACCCTATGACAACCATTAAGTGTTGTATCTCATGATTCTTGACAAATGTATCTTTTCTTTTATGTACACTGAGAGCATATGCACCAAAGACAAATTCCTTGTGAGTCCAATCACACTTGGCCAATAAAGAATTCTATTCTATTCTATTCTATTCTATTCTATTCTATTCTATTCTATTCTATTCTATTCTATTCTATTCTATTCTATTCTATTCTATTCTATTCTATATATATGAATGAAAATCCTTCAGTAAAACCATGGTGAATAACATGCAAGTAATTACATCATAACCAGACAATTCTATACATTCTGCTGTCCTTCTCTTCCTATCAAGGCTTTCTTCTTTTATATGACATGGAGTAAATCTTCTGCCTGCTACACCCATTACAGATTTGTCAGTATGTCTCATATCTTCAAAAAGCTTCGGAATCATTTTTCATAACTTCCCTTTAGCAAATATTTCATAATCTAACATTGTCAGGCAATCCATCTGTCAAGCAACATTAGTGACCAAATTGGTCCTGAAACCTAGTTAACATCTTGTTTTCCATGCAGCAGGTAACAAATCTGTTTCAATTCACATGCCGGCTTTTTCATACCAACCACTTTGCAATCTGGGATTTAAACAACCCTCAAAAGACCAGAGGTGGTTTCCTCTTGGTTCGGACCGGTTCACCCGAACCAGTAGCAACCCGCTGGTGATGTCATGATGATGTCACAGAACTGGTTCAGTCAGTGCCAGTCCGTGGACACTGTCATCTTTTTTTGAAAATTCTTTGATTTTTTTTTTATTTTCTTTTGGTGAGGGATTTTTTCCCCTGGTTTTTTTTTTTTCTTCTGAGCATGTGCAGAAGCCGAATTTCCGGCACACGCATGCGTCACCATCTTGTTTTCTGCGCTTTTTTAAAAAAAATTATTTTGGCACTGCGCATACATGTGTGCAAAGCACGCACGCTCATGAGGCGCGCCCATGAGGCACACCCACAAGGCACAGGAGGAAGCGAACTGGCAGTGAGGTAAATTAGAACCCACCCCTGCAAAAGACATACCTATTTTTAGTAACTTTTGTGCAGGACCTTCTATTTACAGAAGTGTGACATAGACATGGATATTACAAATGACATAAATGTGTAATAATGAAATTATCTAACCCCAATCCTTTAATTTCTGTTCATAGCTGTGACAGCTGAAACCAAAGATATTGTAAGTTTGATAGTCCACCAATATGATGATAGTATCAGTCATGGTGCATATGATGGCTGGCCCAGGTCATCCTACTTTTTCCCTAAAAATCTATTTTCCAAACACTGCTTTGAGCATCATAGCTTCTCTAAGCCATGGAATAAAACATATAGTTTCATGCTATTAAGGAAAGGTGCATCTTTAAGAAAAATTAAGGGGGAGAGTTTTTGATTAACACAATGAATTGATAAACCTGGTAGTTAAACAGACTACAGAAAAGGCAAAGTTTCAATGAGACAATGGGGACTCCCTCATCTCTGATATTTTTAGGGACTGATTAGCAAAGGAAAAATATGTTTTTTAAAATGCCATCAGAGGTGTAATAAATCAATATCTGAACCTTTATGCGTTTGTGGAGAAAAAAATATTAACATGAATCTACAGCTTCAGCAGTATTGGGCATCACCACCATTTTTAAATCTCATTATTCTGCAAATAAGATATGGTATGTAAACTTGTGCTCCATTCTAAGTACAGTGTTGTGTTTCTTATACATCTACTCAGCATTAAATTTACAGGAAAATAATAATAATAATACAGGCATTATAGTTCTGCATGACAGCTTTTTAAAAATTTATTTATTTGATTTTTGCTTCATAAAAAAAGGTCAGCTATTCTCATTGGATTCCATTTCTAAGGTGCCATTTACTTTTGCCTTCAAACAACAGAAATAGTGGCTGCTTCATACAGCTCAAAATCAAACCATCTGTGTATGTAACAGTGAATAGGTACAATATAGTTCTCCTTATCATTAGCTGAAAGTTATCTTTAGGCTATGATACTGTTGACACTTCTGTTATACATGAAGTGTTGTTCACAGATCAGAAGGTTTTTCAAATTACCCTAGTCTTTGAAAATACAGAAAGCTCAGAAGCTTCTCCACGGCTAACCTTTCAAAATGTAACAATACAGTATGAATTTTCTCTGTGTTTGCTGGCTCTCCGTCACTGTAATCCAGCTGCTTATTATACTTGTGCACGTTGGCTTTAAAGGGGGCTTTAAAGGGGAGAAGAGATGGCTAAGTGGGCTAAAAATAGTTAAATGCTATCTAAATGTTTTGCCCAATTTTGATTCCTCCATATCCAAAAGCCTAGGAAACTAAGAATAATTGTATTTTCTTGTCCCATTAAAAATATTCTTCAAAAATGCCACTGTCCACAAGCAGATATCCACAAAAACAGGGCTTTTTTCATGACTATATTGTCAATATAACCATAATGCCACTTTAAGAGAAAGGCAATGTAATCTTAATTCAAAGCTAGTAGAATCATGGAAGATGCTGCACAGCCATACATTCCTGTGCATAAATTACTGTCTCAAAGAGGCACTTTAAAAGATAGATAATGAGCATAGATGCCTTATTTTTAGAGGAGATGAGGGACAATAATTCAACAGTCTGGAAGAAAAATAATTCAATTTGGAGTAACCTGGAAAGTAATTTATAAGGGGTTTACAGAAGTTCTCAAGTAATTTAGACCAGGGGTGGGTTCCACTTACCTTCACCACCGGTTCACATCGCGATATTTCGTGCGCGCTCAGCACCCACGCACGCATCCCCGCGCACAAATTCACTTCCGTGCATGCTCAGAAGCAGGAATTAGCCCAAAACACAGCTGAGAAGCTCATCAGCTGTGCTTCGGGCAAAGAAATAAAGGTCGGTATTCACCCGCGGGTGGGCGGGAGGGCTCTTTTTCAAGCTGCGTAAGGGGGAAAATCCACAAAAAAGATGGTGGCACGCATGGAACAGCACCGACAGTGATGCCACCAGAGGGTCGCTACCGGTTCGGGCAATCCACCCCTGGTTTAGACCTTGCTCTAGTCACTCTTCTTCAACGTGGCAACCTTCATGTCTCAATTAATGTTGGGTAAAGGATTATAACCATTTATATTCAACACATCTGGAGGATACCAGAAGACTGCCTCAATACTAAGGTGACCAGACGTCCCGCTTTTGGCGGGACAGTCCTGCTTTTTAATAATTTGTCCCGCATCCCGCGGCGTTTCAAAAAAGTCCGGCTTTTTAAATTTGAATTTGCCCTGCACACCCCTCTGCCTCCTGCCTCGCCTGCCTCCTCCTGCCAGGTGCGGAGGGAGGGCAGTGAGAGGGGCAGCGGTGGTCTTGCCTGTTCATCGCCGCAGAGCCGAAGAAGCTGGTGGCGTTCGCGGTGCAGGGCTTCCCCCGCCCGCTTTCCCCAGCCGCCAGGACGCCGCCATTTGCGTTCTTTTGCCCTCTGTGCAAGCAGAACGCTTTGCGCATGCGCAGAGGGCAAAAGAATGCAAATGGCGGTGTCCCGGCGGCCGGGGAAAGCGGGCTGGGGAAGCCCCGCACCGCGAACGCCACCAGCTTCTTCGGCTCTGCAGCGACGAACAGGTAAGCCTGCGCCAGTAGGAACCCACCCCTGACTGCGATGAAGGGGGGGTGTTTGTGGGGGGTGCACAAAGCTGCAGGATAAGAGAGACAGACCCCTCCCATTTTGCTCCCCTGGAAGCCCCCCCCCCATCAATGGTGTCCCGCTTTACAAATATTAAAATCTGGTCACCTTACTCAATACATTAGTTAATTTCAATCTGGCACTCCAATCCCACTTAACCCGCTTTATAAGGCCATTTCAAACATAGTAAAATCTTGCACTGTTTTCAAAACATATTTCAATAAATAGGTTTTATCATCCTACTTATAACTGCTTTCAATGATCCAAGATTAAAAGTACTACAAATCATTAAAGATATAAGAGTGGATGGGAAACATTTAGTTATGATCATTTGGGGTTTCTTTTCACCTTCTAAAGCCTGAAAGTCCAATGTCAATTCAGAAAATAGGGTTTTCAATTTATGCAAAGGAACTAGAAAGCTTTAAACTATAACTCCTGACTCAATATGCAGCAGAAAAAAATATTCCTACTGCAAACTACGTATATCAGTTTAATTGTTACTAAAAATGATTTATTGCTAAGATTACTTTACCCTCAATGTACTTCTGACTGTGAAATAAGTTCAGCTGTAAAATGGTTAAAAATTCCTAACCTATAAATATAAAATTCATGAGCTTACATTGACATACAAGGTCATATATGTTATTGTAATATAGTTATTCACTTGACACAGATCCTTAGAAAAATAATCTACTGGCATTTTTAAATTATTTTTTATCCAATAAGCTACAGTATAAGAGACTAGTTTGCACATAAAACTAAGTCATAATGAATGGGCTCACATATTATGTTAAAAACAAACAAATAAAATGATGGCTTAGCATTAATATCACAAAACATCACAATTCTCTGGTTGTTTGAGTTATGCTATATTAAGGGATATTATAACTATTATAATAGATCATTGAGAGCTACAGCAGAAGAACGTCTAAATTCAACATTATTTGGTCAGAAGCATACACTGCAGTGCTTTCCCCCAAAGGCTCCATATTCAAAGTTCAAAGTGTATGGGATGTGTGAGAGTGTATGGGTGTGTGTTTCCAGTTTATGGAGGGATAGAAAAAAAGATGGAAAAATAAAATGTAATTCCTCCCCTCCTTCTCTGTTGTGCCTATGGAGAACTTATGCACTTAGTCTATCAAAAACTCTTCTGGGCTATTCCGCAATCAACCGGTCCCAGCACCAGCTACATATATTGTGTTTCTGAATAGTAGCTATTCATTGGTTTGTTGACATTCCTATCCCTGTTAGCAGAACTCTTAGAGGCTAGATAAGGAAGTACACTGTCTCCCTCTCATTTGGGGGGGAAATGGTTTTAACTCCTGAAAACACTAAACATATTTTTTACATTAAGAACCTTGAAAAATATCAATGAAGTATCACAGTTCTTCAATGTTTGAAGGGCCTGTAAGAATGTATGTAAGTACTTTTCCCTATAGATCAGGGGTGTCAAATTCAAGTCGTCATGGCGGCATCACATGACTTATCGGGACTTTCCCCCCCTTTGCTAAACTGGGCATGGGCATGGCCAGTGCGTGAAGCATCCGGTCCATGGGCCGGGAGTTTGACAGCCCTGCTTTAGATGAACAAAACAGGAAGAATTGGCCTCATATAATTCACTTTTACATTCTGAAGTGAGGATACCTCTGACATTTCAGTGAGAATCTTTCACTGAAGACTTTTACTATGTGGACAAACTTAAAAATGAATTTTTAAAAAGGAAACAAAGTATGCAAAATTTTGAAAATTCTTGCCTTAAGAAGCAAAGGTAAGGTAAATACCAATATTCTAAATTGAACTTAAAACATAATTAGGGATATTTTAATACTAAGTCTGAAATGGTACCAGTTCATAGTCCCTTATAACAGCCTATTTTGAAATAACTGAAATGTCCAAATTATTTCCAAAGACAGCTCATTACAATACTTAACAATTAGATGTCACATAATGGACAGGATCAATACAAAGCTCTTCCAGATGGGCCCACTGATGATTATTATGAGCGTTTCATCATTATAATCACCCTATTTTAAATTTCTCTTTTGTTTGGTTTTTCTGAGTGACATAATAGGCGGGGGAAAGATCAGTAATTCAGCAAAAATGTAGATGACATACACATTACTGGGAACAAGTGTCCAACAATATTCTACACTTAAACATTGTTTAAAATGCTTTCCTCTACTTATCTGCTCATTTTTTCCCATCTGGAATAGAAGAAGGATTTTCCTTAGTATGTAATGTTTTTGCAAACATACATTTATTTTTATTTATTTATTTATTTTTGTCAAGTACGTGTTGGTAATATACATAGATATAACAATGTTTATATACATAAAATGAGTACTAATAAGAGGGAACATTAGGACAGGGACGGTAGGCACGCTGGTGCACTTATGCGCGCCCCTTACTGACCTCTTAGGAATCGGGTGAGGTCAACAGTGGACAGTCTAATGGTAAAGTTTTGGGGGTTTGGTGACGAAACCACAATGTCAGGTAGTGAGTTCCAGGCATTTACCACTCTGTTGCTAAAGTCGTATTTTCTACAGTTCACATCACTATTCTGAGAAAGAAAAAGAGCACCGTGAAGCAATTGGCAGCTTGCTTGCAGATAATGTCCAAACAATTACTTTGTAGGGGTAATAATTCTTTTACACATTAATCTGCTTTAACTGTCCTTTTAAATCAAGTTATTACAGTTCTTATTGTAAATTATGGTGTCAAGTCCCTTACAAGAAAGCAGAACTCACACAGACTTTCTTGAATGAGTTGAGTGGCAACAACTAGGGGTGAAAGTGCAGAATCTTGAGAGTTGAAATAGGAACCCTCCAGTCCTGCTTTAT
Source organism: Diadophis punctatus similis (assembly GCA_023053685.1). NCBI lineage: Eukaryota > Metazoa > Chordata > Lepidosauria > Squamata > Dipsadidae > Diadophis > Diadophis punctatus. Next base: position 49,430,748 of record JALIGW010000005.1, read on the forward strand.
TAGTGATCTCATTAAAGCAGGGCCTCTTGGAAGCTTCTAAATTTCTTTCTCCCAGTCTGTCAGCACAATGGATTATGAATCTATTTCTTTTATAAACCAGCAATGACTTCTTCTATTAATTGTTTGAGTCCAGATATACGCCTCCTCTCAATTTCAGCACAATTTTTTATAGAATTTCTGATTGTAGTTCTGAGCAAAGCCAATGAATAGGAACATTTTGATGTTCCTGAATTTCAAATTTAATCCTGTTTTTAAAGGGACGTGTCTAAGTGTATGAAATGCTCATGGGCATGCTTGCAATAATCTGGTTAGAAAACTGAATGCAGAGGCTGGCAATGGAAGAGAAATTGAAAAAGATAGGACAAATTAAGTGAAATTCTGAGTATATGCTAGATGAGAGAAACTTCATGTTTGAATGTAGCCTAAGTTATCAGAAATTAGATAAAAAGCTAAATAAAGTTAGCTCGCACTAAAATTCAATGAGGTTCAACTAGCTGTATCATGATCAACTCAGTCTATCATGCTAAATTACTTGCTCATAAAACCTACAAGTCCATTGATTTTATGTAAGGCAGTGACAATTTTAAATGTGATTTAATTTTTTGTGAACATAATTTAATGTACAGCTGTGATCACTTGATTCTGGTTTTTTTAACTCCTTTGACAAATAAAGCCTGCCTACAATTATGAATAAATCTTTCAGACAAAGGATATACCATACTGAGAGTAATTTGCATGTCCAAATGCTCAATCCATTTCTTTCATTAAACGTAGACTGCATAAATGTTATTAAAGTTAACAGGAGGAAAAACAACTTGTCATCACACATATATCAAACAGCAAAATAAAAATACTTTTAATTAGATATTGCTAACAGCAAAAAAGGTATGAAAGAATATGACAAGAACTTACATACCTGGAATACAGAGACATTTATAACTCGTTCCAACACTGCGACAAATGCCATGAGCACAAGGATTCAGAGCACAGAAGTCAATCAGGTGGGCACAGGTAGGTCCTGTGAAACCTGGACTGCAGCTGCAAGAATAGGAGAGTCGATCTGTATAACAGGTCCCATTGTTCTGACAAGGAAATGAAGCACAATAATTGACTTTGTCTGTACAAGTTGGTCCCAGGAATCCTAAAAAGACACAAATGGACCGGATTTGTAGGCTCTCTCCAAATTCCAAGCAAGTATTTGTCAGGAGCAAATAACCAGGAATAGCAGTTGAGTTCAAAGCACTAACAGTTTATTCCTTCCACCTATACACAAGAACCTGAGCAACTAACAGCTCAAACTAAATTGTTAGATAAGAGTCAATAGAATTCACAATATAGGTGTGTGTGAGGATTTGGATCTCTTGTGGCTGTACAATGACACCAAACTAATTACATGTTTAACCCCACCCTTTAGCTCAGGCTGCCCATCTCCTACATTATTTGTCTTACAGTTATTTAAGCAGAAAGTTATGAATAAAATTATCTTAAAATGCAAACTGATACACAGTGAGATGCTAATATTTGGCAGTATCAAGTGATATTATATCGCTGAAAACCCAAGACATTTTGTACCTGTGGTAAGGAAAGATTTTTTAGAAATATGTCAAATCATATTGTTCTGTTGTCATGAGAAATATATACATGAAAGCAACGATCAGTTACGTTCATACCATTCCACTGTTTCTTAATATTCTAAAACACAGGTGTCAAACTTGATCACATCACATGATTGATCATGACACATCATGACTTTTTTGCCTTTGCGGAGCTGGGGTGGGCGTGGCCTGTGTGTGACGCATCCGGCCCATGGGCCGCCAGTTTGACAGACCTGTTCTAAAATAACCTTACCATTTCATATCAAGGACGAGCTAAGAGTAGTTGACACACATAATAGAAATGAAAATGAATATTTTTTTTTGTTTAAAACAGATGCTAGTTGTTTGAAATGATGAGATGGTCAAATAGTAATAAGGGATGGCAAAGTAAAAAGAGTTGTAATTTTCAGTTACTCTAACAGATTGTAGATTCGTAGTTACTACATCATCTACAGTAAATGGAATATCCTTTACATATTTAATTTCTGCAGGGAATTCTGGGAAATCTTTGGACCAGGTTTGGTTAAACACCAGAGGATTTTAGAAGTTAGGGAATGTGAAGTGGATGATTAACCATCAACCATTAATTGACATTAACAGAACATGAGTTTCGACATGAGACAATAGATTCCCTATGCCTGCAGTCTGATCTAAGCATAGATCAGTACACAAAATTGTCTGCTACAACGTCTTACCTGTCAATGACTTCTTCAGCTTCAACCTCAATAATACACGGGCAAACAATCAATACAAACTCAAGGTAAACCGCTCCAAACTCGATTGCAGAAAATACGACTTCAGCAACAGAGTGGTCAATGCCTGAAATGCTCTACCTGACTCCGCTGTTACATCCTCAAACCCTCACAGCTTCAACCTTAAACTGTCTACTGTGGACCTCA
>JALIGW010000005.1:49438241-49460741 GCA_023053685.1 Diadophis punctatus similis
CCGGTTCACCGAGCAGTGAGAAATTCCCGCTACCGGTTCTATAGAACTGGTCCGAACCGGGAGCAACCCACCTCTGGGTACAGTATGCTACTGCAAATACACTTTAATTGTCAGCATTCAGGAGCTTTCCCCAACTACCGTAGACCTTATTAGATATGCTTCAACTTCCAGAATTCTAAGGCTACAGAATCCTAATACAAGACTGTTATTTAGTACATATATCTATATTTGAGAGTAAATCAATTTATATAAAAAGCATTTCAAACCAGATGCAAGCTACAACAAAAATCAATACACAATGTTATTATCTAAAACGTTGATAATTCTATAAACAAAAGTCAACAGAACAATTTTAATAGATATGCTTACACACTCCCTTTCAGCTATGAGAACACTCACACATTATTCATTGCAGCACACTACCTAAATACACAGCAGCACATAAAAGACATGCATGTATATCCACGTATACTTTAGGGTCAGATACTTTTATTCACCAGGGGCCAAATTAGCTCCCAGGATTTTCCCATAGCTACATGATGACAATGAGCTAAGCTGTGTTTGCCTCTGCCTAACCACTTTTTCTCTGCAGATGAAATTATGAAGTGATAATTCTCACAATGCTCCCACTTGGTAATAGACAGTGCCCTTTTTTGTGCAGGGAGAAGGAATGCCTGCACAAAAGGTGACATACAAGATTTTTGTCAAATGATCCAAGTGCTGGGGCATCTGCAAGATGGCAAGAATTGCTTATGATTGGATAGGAAGATTCTGGTTTGTATTCACACATGTGCACATACAATGTGTCTACTTATCTTGGCAAGAGAGCAACAGCACCCTTAAAATGTTCTATTAAAAATATGTACCTTCTTAAGTATTACTGAAACTTACTGCTTACCTTCAGGACATTGGCAATTGAATCCACTGCTACTGGAATAGCAGGTCCCTCCATTCTTGCAAGGCTGTTGAATGCAATAGTCAATCTCTGACTGACACATTCCCCCAGTATATCCTTCAGCATAATAAAATCATTTTAAAAATATGGGAAAGAAAATACATTGTATTAATAGATGTGTTATTGGCATATTATAATAGCATCCAAAACGTTGTTCCTATATTAAAGAGTTTGCTGTAATCACAAAGAATTGACCACACTCCCATTCAAATTAAAACTAAGTTAATAGGTAACTATGATATGTAGTGCATATTTGAAGTATGCATTACTTAGAAATGCATTTTGTCTCGCATATGACAATGACAAAACATTGAGACAAAACTCAATGTTAGTAGATTATCTAATCTTAAACTAAAGCACTTACCTTGATACTAAAGTCTGTGCAAATACTATTCCTAATCAATGAAAACGTAAATACACAGTGAATAATAGTATCAATGGTATAGAAAATGCCAACTAATTAAATTTTCTAAACATATATGTTGCCACTTTATTTTCATAGTTCTTTACTTCCAAATCAAGTCTAATTTCCCCTAAAGTCTATTTCTATGTGTATTACCTTTCTTTCAAATAGTCAAACACAATCCACAACATGCTTCAACACTGACTCTGGATGAAAAGTGATACTTGTAATATACAGTATAATGAGGTTAGGTTTTCAGGGAGTGAAAAGATCCAGGCTTGGAAACCTTGCTTAGAATAGTAGTTGTCTTTGTTTTCTTTTAAGATTTCTAATCCCAGCCTGGCTCATAGCAATCCTAGTGCCATCAGCATTCCAATTAAATATGTAATTTCTTTATAACAATGTTTGCAGTACAGCTAACAGTTCTTTTCCAGTGACTGAGCAGTTTTCCATTTTTAAGACTCATACAATGTATTCGCCAAACTGTTACTTCTTTTTGCTAAGTGAATATGGTTTATCACTTGCTTTGACCTTGACAGTACATGCTAGTCAAGTAATTCTATTTTACAATTAATCGCAGGATATATATTTTTATCAAACAGGCTTTCTAGCTAATATAATTTCAGGCATTATTAAATTCTCTCTCTCTCTCTCTCTCTCTCTCTCTCTCTCTCTCTCTCTCTCTCTCTCTCTCTCTCTCTCTCTCTCTCTCTCTCTCTCTTACTTCTAAATGTTGCATTTATATTACATACAAGAAATATGTATACTTTAAAAGGTCTTCTTGTTTGCAGTACTTAAAAGAATTCAGATTTGAAAAATTAATATGTTGTGTAAACAAAGGAGAGGGTACTGTACTATATAATTTTCAACTTAAGTAGACCAATCTATTCCAATTTATCCATCAAATATATAAAAAAGCAATTCAGTACTTCTAACAGAACAGAAGAATTGGGGTATTATAGGGAAAAGACATGGGAGTCTCTTCAATTATTTTCATATAGGGATATAAAATTGAGAACATCAGTATATAGATGGACTTTAACATTCATCATTCCTGCCAACTAATTATACTGACTAGAGCTATCAGAAATTCAATACCACTGAAAGTCACAGTTTGCTATATAACTCAATTCTGCTGTGTGTGGGCAAATCTGAAGTCCCTATCTCTTTCTTTAAAAAGAATAGAGGAGAGACTGACACAGACATGAACTGAATAGATAATCTGTTTTATAGTACCTATGCAGTACCACCTGACCCCATTTTATTGCCTGCTGATCTCATTCTGTTATGTAGGCTAATGCAGATGTAACACACTTCCAAGCCTTTGTAAGGAAACTGTGCTTCTGGAATCAGGCAAGTCACATTAACTGCAACTTCTAAATAAAATGTGCATCAGTGATATGCAGTGTATCTGTTACTTCCTATTTCCAGTAATTCCAATTTTGTATGTAATTTACCCCCCCCCATAGCAACAAACAATGTAGAATTGTCATTAAACACATAATAAACATAATCATAATCAACATAAAATATAGAATAATACACCTAAAGATTTTTTGTGTAATGTCTCATTTATCACATCAATGACAGCTTACACAACCGTACTATTGGCCCTGCAGGCCAGGTTTTGTGCAGCTTCATCAAACACTCTTGCAGTTTTTCAAACACTTGAACCGAAACATGTTAAAACACTCTGGAGAGGCTGGAATCTATTGCCTGAAATCAGCCTTCCAGCTATTCAAAGCATCTGCTTGTCCCATCCAGCACTGAGAACCCATCACTTGTACTCTTCAGTGGAAGTGCCTCCCTTGTGCCAGGGAGCCTCTGCATAAACAGTAACACTTGAAAAGGCACCCTTGAGACTGACTTGCTAGGATTCAATCTGTGTTTGCTCCATTCCATCCGGTTCCTCACATATATATTTAACCTATATTCAATTATGTCGTGTGCACATGTACAAGTTAAATCAGTTTCCGAGATTACTTTTAGCTGGAGTTGGCGCCTGGATTGAAAATGTGAGGAAGCTAGGCTTTGATAGGATTTTATGCATTTGTATGTATGTATATGTATACATGGAGACACACACATACGTCTTTCTTTTTGTATCAGCGATCCTCATATAAACTTATATCTAGTTCTGTTAGCTTCCTTATACCTTCAGTATCAAGAGATGCTCTGCCCTCCTAAGCAAACTGTACAAATGATACGTGATTCAAAACATACCAGGAAGACAAGTACAGGAGAAATTTTTTCCAACATGTTTTTCTGCCATATCCATGCAAGTTCCATTATTCTGACAAGGGTTGCTTTGACAGGCATTAAATTCTTCACAGAAAACACCCAGGTATTCATTGTCACAGTCACAGAAAAATGTTGCCTAGAACAAAAAAAAAATCCATACCACTTTACAATGAAATCTCCAAGCTTCTTTTTAAAGCATGTTCTTGATTGTGTAAAATATTCTTAAAGCAAAGCATAATAATGGCAAATGCGGTGGGATTCAACTGGTTCGCAGCACTTTGGCCGAACCGATTGTTAAATTGCTGGCTGCCCCTGCCCCTCCCTGCCCCTTCCAGGAGTCCCCATGCACCCTGTTTTGGTTCCCAGGTAAGTGCAGGGAGACCTACTAGGCCCAAAATATGACACAAGGGGGTGTGGCATGATCCCCCCGTGGCCCGTTTTTGTTCCCAGGGGGCTGCAGGGAAGCCTACTAGGCCCAAAATGGGGCACGGGGGTGCCCCCCATGACCCGTTTTTGCTCCCAGTGGGGTGCAGGAGGCTGAGTGCTGCCTGTCACACATCTGGCCACGCCCACCATGGCCACGCATGGCCACGCAGACAGTCATTAGGGCAGAGAACCAGTTGTTAAATTATTTGAATCCCACCACTGCAAATAACCAAATAAGATTAAGGAACAAGACTGAGAAGGGTGAGGACAAGAAATAAAGGACACACATTTTTGCAAAAAAAGACAGCTGTTTACATATACAGTAAGCACCCTTTTGAGAGTCAGACAATTTTTATCACTCCTCTGACTGGAACATATGTCTCAATTTGCTTTTTTTAAACCTGAATTTGCAACCACAAGTATTTTGTAGATATAGCATAAACATTTAGGTGGCATACAGTAAGTTATGTTATATAGTTAATCAGTACAGTTTTAACAAAGCGACATGCATTATTTCTTTGTATACAGTATGTCTGAACACATCTGCATTTCAGCTTGAACACCTCTATGAATGTATATGCTGAATTTATTTATGTATACATCTTCCTTCCTTCCTTCCTTCCTTCCTTCCGTCCGTCCTTCTGTCCTTCCTTCCTTTCTTTCTTTCTTTCTCTTTCTTTCTTTCTTTCTTTCTTTCTTTCTTTCTTTCTTTCTTTCTTTCTTTCTTTCTTTCTTTCTTTCTTTCTTTCTTTCTTTCTTTCTTTCCTTCCTTCCTTCCTTCCCTTCCTTTCCTTCCTTCCTTTCATCTAATTTCATACATATATATCCACAAAGTTTTCTGATTAAATATATTACCATGTGTGGAGAGTCCCACTGGAGTAGCTTTGGAAACAGTATGTTTGAAAAATATGTGGCTGTTTAAATTGAACAGCGAGGTGGTTATTTGTATTCCCACATATTGAGCCGAGGTGGCGCAGCAGTTAGAGTGGGGTACTGCAGGCCACTTCAGCTGACTGTGATCCGCAGGTCAGTGGTTCAAATCTCACCGGCTCAAGGTTGACTCAGCCTTCCATCCTTCCGAGGTAGGTAAAATGAGGACCCAGATTGTTGGGGGCAATATAAATATACATTGCTTAATGGTGTAAACTGCTTAAAGAGTGCTTGCACTGTGAGGCGGTATATAAATCTCACAAATAAATAAATAAAAATAAAATATTGCACCTTTCTTGAAAATTTGTTAAAACCCTGGTAATAATTACAGCATATAGCTACTATGATCCAAACTAATGAAATTGTGAATGACTTCATTTTATGCACTGAGAGACAGACTATTAGTAAGAACTAGCAACTTTTACTACTACAAAATCATTTCATTTTTCTAATTCATTTTTGTCCGTTCAAGTCAATGTTTTCGTCCCATCAAGTCAATGTTGACTCCTGGCAACTCACTGGACAAGTTCCTGGCAAGGTTTTTTTTTTGGGGGGGGGGGCAAGATTTCAGAAATGGTTTGCCCTTTTCTGCTTCCCAGGGCTGAAACACAGTGACTGACTTGTATGGATATAAAAACAAAATAACACAATCCACCAGAATGGACTCCATTATCTAAGAAAATCTGATAGCATCATTCCTTGTTCTTATCCCCCACCCACCCCAAATGTCTCATCCAAAAAGCTTCTTCAGCTCTGACTGGATGGTGGGAAATGGAAGGATTTATACTCCTTACAGACGGCTGATCATTTGCATTCTTTGCAAACCAGCTGTCTGCAAGGAGTATAAATCCTTCCATTCCCCGCTATCCAGTCAGAGCTGAAGAAGCTTCTTAGATGCGAAGCAAAATGTCTTCAAAGAAAAATCGGAAAGTCCAGTTGTCTCTTGAAAAAGCATCTTTGGGACAACCATGACCTGGATGACTGAGAATCTCCATAGACTTCTGGTCTTATATGCTTAGGATGAAAGCTTACTCTTAACTAAGAGTGAGCCCCAATTAACCCAAAATGACTTATTTATGACTAAACTATATTTTGCTACTGTTCTTTGCTACTGTAATTATATGGCATAGAAATGCATCAGTTAAGGTGTCATAACTATCAGAGAACTGCAATGAAGAAATTAAAGATCAGTACATTCTTCTGGCTTGCACTTCTACAGTTATAATACTACCAGTAAGGCGAGGGTGATGATTGTGCTGAAAGATAATATATAGTAACAATTTATTTTAAAATCAAAAGAACAATTTATTCTTGAGAAAATATTGGCAATGAAACATGTCTCAGTGCTAGAAGATCAGAATTGCAGATAGATAATAGCACTGGGATTTTGACAAGTTATTATGCAAAGATGATTAGATACCATTAGCTGTTATTAAGTATTCCACTGCCATTTTTCTTTCATCACAGAGTTACATTTTGGCTGCATGTACTCATTTATCTGAATAACACAGAATCAAGATCACTAGAAATTGTCATAATCATTATTTAAATCTTTTACAAGCAGTTTCCAGCAATAACTAAAGAATTCTTTTAAAGATTTTTAACTTGCTGTTATTTGTCTGTTTAGAAATAATGAGAAGATGCTTAGAAAAGGAGCGAGCCAAATAAAAGCCATTCCTTTTGAAATGGACCCGATTCAAGGCAAACAGTTTTGGATAAGTCCTCCACAAAGTAGTTTCTCAGAAGACCCACCACTGATCTCTATCAATGCAAATGAGTTCCCTCTTTTAGTTGCCCAAAGAAAGTGCAGATGTTTCAGAAGGTACTAATATTTTACCATTTAGCAATTGTTAATACTTGCATTCTGTTCCTTCCAGGGATAATAGGCAAATGAAATTGTCCAACACTGCCTATATTTTTGTATTCAGTTGCAACCATTTAAAAAAGGAGCCCCTGTGGATTTTATTCCGCTAGTCATTGCTGACTATAGAATCAGGGGTCCCCAACCTTGGCAACTTTAAGATTTGTGGACTTCAACTCCCAGAATTCCACAGCCAGCAAAGCTAACAAAGCTGGCTGTGGAATTCTGGGAGTTGAAGTCCACAACTCTTAAAATTGCCAAGGTTGGAGACCCCTGGTCATTTTCTTTTCAAGGCTTCACTCATCTCTGTTAAATTGTTCATGGAGGCATTGTTTTGCCAAATAAGTGTTGTGCATGGAGTAGTCTCCTATAAGATTATTATTTTATCGTTGTTGATGGAAGGCCGATTTCTAATCTCAACATTGCTACTGTACACATTAGGGAATGCTAAGATTGATCTCATTAATTTATTCAGGAACACTTCTAATTAGGCTGTTGGTTTGAGCTCTGAGTTTGACAATTTGGTTGCAAATGTTTCATCACCATTCGAGGAGACATCGTCAGTGTGTTTTGAATTGACAATGTCGATCTCTCCTTGAATGGTGACGAAACGTTTGCACCAAATTGCCAAGCTCAGAGTTTAAACCAACAGCCTAACTACCAACCAGAGCTACTAATATTCAAACACATTTCAAACACTAATTCTTCTAGGTTACTTAAATCAGAAATTTTGAGGCTTTAAAAAAGGGACTGAACAAGCATTTGTCTAAAATGGTATAGGGCCGTGATGGCGAACCTATGGCACGGGTGCCACAAGTGGCACGAGGAGCCATATCGGTAGGCACGCGAGCTCAGGTCTGGTGTCAATGTGTGCACCAGCCGGCTGATTTTCGGGCCTTCTGGGCCCACTGGGAGTTGGGAAATAGGCTGTTTCCAGCCTCCAGAGGGGGTGGGGAAGGCCGTTTTCGCCCTCCCCAGGCTCCTAGAAAGGCTCTGGAGCCTGGGGAGAGCGAAAAATGGGCGTGCCATTGCATGCTGGGAGCAGGGGGGTCATGTGTGCATATGCGGGGGTGCATGGAATTATGAGTGTGGGCACACACACACGTGATCCCCCGCATCCCCCCCCTTTTGGCACGCGAACCAAAAAAGGTTCGCCATCACTGGTATAGGGTCTCCTGCTTAAGCAGGGGGTTGGACTAGAAGACCTCCAAGGTCCCTTCCAACTTTGTTATTCTGTATTCTGTACTCTCATTGATCTCATGGCCATTGTTCTTGTTGATGCTACATTTCCCACAATCATGTTTCAGTAAACTGGATATCCAAATACTTCAATGACCTCAGTTGTTCCATCTCCTTATATCTAGTCTCAATTATGTCTCTTTGATCTTTTAGTAAATATGACTACCTTGATTTTAGAATAATTTATCTGTTAGGTATTCTTTCCTAAAATAACTCTGAAATTCTGCCAGGATTCTTCTCATTCCAATTAATGTTGTCAATATGTGTACCATGCCATCTGTATATACTATATAGTAATATATGGACCTTCCTGAAGCCTGCCTCTTCTTCTGTTCTAATTTGCCTTGTATCTGACAAATCAATCTGTTTAAAATATATGTTGTATATAGCTTACACCCTATTTCAATGAGACTTTTGGAGTGAAAGTTAGCAGGGTTTGTGAAATATCTCTTTTTAATATTGGAATTACTGCACTGTTTTTCCAACGTAGAAGGATTTTCCCAGTAACATTGATGTAAATAAAGAAGGAAGCATGCATAGGAACCCATCAATCAAGGAGTGCCTTAAACATAACATACACTCTCCTGTGCCTTTGCCAATTGTCTGTTGTGAAATTATTCTCTTAATTTCTGCAGTAGTTACTTGGGGACATTTTTATGATAATTTTAATAAATTGTACCCATTAACTATTCTTCTAATATCATCAAATTTCTTTTTAAAATAAGCTATCCAAACCTCAGGTGAAATATGTGTTTCTATTACTACATTTATTTTTCTCTGGCCTTGGGAAACTAGTCCATAAAATTTTATAGCATTATTTTGTAAACATGACAGTCTTAATTCTCAGCACTGGCTTTTATAGTAATCTTGTTTGTTCTTACTTTTTAGTGCTTTATATTTTCAGAGTTCATCTGTACCCTGTCAAGTGATTTATCTTTCTTCATTTGTCTTAATAGTCTAACCAGTTCCTTTTTTCTTCACATCTACATTTGTGGTTAAACCACGAGATTCTGGTTTCAGTCATTTTCCTTTGCCATGGTTTACACACCACAGGTTTAAGATTACCAACCACATCCTCGTAAATGATACTTGCAATTTCTGGTTTTTGAATAAGTGTAACCATCTGTTATAGCGCTGTTGGACTGTACAGCATTGATCTTTCAGCTTCTGCCAAGGGGAATGTCCACTTTAATTGCTTCTGATTCTTTGTTATGCTTTGTATATTATGACTCTCTCGTTCTACATTATTTCCACATATACACATAAGTCCAAGACAAATGATAATTTATCACTCTCTAGTCTATCTATAATATTAAACACTACACTAATGGAATATTAAACACTACACTAATGAGGGTATATATGTGAATATATAATCAACAACAGCTCTATCTCTGTGGCTGATTGATGTATAAGAACCCACAGATTGATCCCATTGTGATCCGTATAAACTGACATTTGTAATTTGTACATTAATTTAAGTATTTCTACTATGCACTTATTCTGGATCTTATCATGAGACAAATGGCCCAAAATGAAAATGACATCCATTAAAAAAAAGTTTTTATCCTTTAAGTTCAATAGTTCCAAGCATGGGCTGATTCTAGCATTAAAATTCCCTCAAATAATTAAATGTATACTTGTGGGCTGAGGTAACTAAGCTAAAGATGTATTCAGCTAAAAACTCCCAAGTTATCCCAATTGTCCCGAGTTATCTCAATTGTTATCCCAATTATCTGGATGACACATAAATGTTAACACATATTAACATTCTACTTTTATATTTCAGCCTCAATTTTTGAATTTCATCTATATCACTTAATATCCCTGATTAATTTATTCTATTCTCAAATCAAGATGTTCTGTGATTAGTCTCATTGGGCCTCCTTTAACATGCCCAACATTGCTCTACATTACTCCTGACAGTCGTTTGAAACATTCTCCTTTCCATTTTTCTGTCCTCTAATGCTTCCTGTAAAACTGATACTGAAGAAATTCAGTAATTCAAGATCCTGAAAAAGAACTGTCAGATTAAAAGCTTTGCAAAGTTCAAGCCCTTAAGATATTGTTACTTATTCTAGGGTCCTCTATGTGTGCAGAGAAAATATGTAACTTCCTAATGGAGAATGTTGCCTTAACATTCAGTTCAACTGATATATTTCTGTTAAAAATAGCCATAATAAAAGCTGAGTATTCAGCTGAGCACATTAGCCAAAATGTTTAATTATGCTAATCTTTATTTCTCAATAATTCCATGTTATATTAGATCAGTGGTTCTCAACCTTCCTAATGTCGCGACCCTTTAATACAGTTCCTCATATTGTGGTGACCCCCAGTTCATTAAAGTTTCCTATGATTTACCATTCTCTGTGTTGTTTCCATGGTCTTAGGCGACCCCTGTGAAAGGGTCGTTCGACCCCCAAAGGGGTCCCGACCCCCAGGTTGGGAACCACTGTATTAGATGCACATCTGCTACATCAGTGTTGCAAACATGCAAGCAAAATAATTTTCTAAAAAGTGGGAATCAATCTAATGAGTAGTATATTAAGAGATATTTATAACTATCCATAGTTAATGTTCAAGATTAAATATATTCCTTTGCAACTTTTTAGGAACGTTCTGGAAAGTGACACCATTTTCTTCTAGGTTACAAACCAAGCAGAATAATACATATGTGATTTCCTTGATAATGTAACTTTGATTAAAGAAAGTAAGGTTGAACTGTTCTTTTGCTTCACTATTTTCAATTCTTAACACAGAATGCCCAGCTATTTTTACTGAATGATTAATTTGTATGACAAATATATGACTGTGTATTTAGTAAAACGTGAGCTGTATCAGCATTATCCTTGTCCTGGTACTTTTGTTTTAACTTTTATGCCTATTTATTGCAAAATGTCTTTTAAATTATCATTTTTAATAATGTGCTTTGCACAGTAAAACATATGTGTTACAAGCAGAAACGTTTATGAACAACCTAAGGAAAACATGCCATTAAAGACCATGCAATTAAACCATTATCTAAAAATAACTGGAAAAAAGAACCTAATTCTATAGCTACGGTAATTTAGATAAGATATTCAGTATTATTGATTATTGTATGAGTAGAAAAATTACCAAGGAATTGTGAGCCTGTCTCATTGTAGGTGGGGAAAAAGTGTCAAAAAACACTTTTGTCTAATTAAGTTAGCTGATTAAACTACTGTTCATTCTGGCTTTGAATCAAATATTCTTGGCTTAAATTCCAACTGGCCATTTAAGGAATATGAAAAAAATAAACTTTTGCAGAAAAAAAATACAAAGTACAAAACTCAAAATGATAATCTCATTAAAGTAAACATTCAGCAGAAGCTTTTGGTGAGCTTGTCTAGTGAAAGACTAGATCATCTGTAAACACATATGCTTATTTGTAAGTTCAAACTGTTATCCAAAACAGTTGCATGGAATTTCCAAGTGTATATTTATAATGGATTTTGCTAACAATACTTTGTACTGAGCTATTTTTAGGAGGGGATAAAATGTAAGTTTGGTAGAACAAGCTTTAGGAGACATTTAAACACGGATATTTTCAAGAGCAGAAGTACTTGGTAGAGACAAAAGTCTCTACACTAGTCCAGAAGAAAGCACAAAGGGAAATTCACTGTCACTTTCTTTTAAAACATTCTCCTGACAAATTATCAGTTGCTGTTTGAACTCAGGTTATCTTAGATCAAGAATTAGACTGCTATCTAGGAAAAATATATAGGGAAAACATAGCATCCTATCTTCACATAACGTCTTACTTTTATTTATAGATATTCATTTCAGGAAAAATAAGACACACTAAAGGAAGATAAAATAAGAGTAAGAATCACCCAGGGAGGCACTACCTTGACATGGTTATGGGGCTTGTGTGTTCTGAGGAAGATGAGAGGTATGCCAGAGGTTCAACCATATTAGTCAGGTCTCACCAGAGAAATCAGACAAAGAGTGTCTCTCCCATAGAAATATAGTCAGATCTAAATTACAGAAACCCAATCTGGCTCAGTTATTGCCTGGGTCAATAAGGACTGTACTAGGTGTTTGAGTGTCTGGACATCTAATGAAAAATGGGCCACAAAATTCAGAACTCATGGCTGAGCAACTAGGGCCAGCAGCTGCAGAACTACTGGAAAGAAGGATGTTTTACCGAGGGCACATATACAGAGATTGTAAACAAAAAAAATAATGATCTATTATTACAGATCAAGTCCGACAAGAAGAGGATATTTGAAATGAATGCACCAGTTTTGGAAAGAATCAGAATCAGAATCCAGAATCAGAAATAACAGAACAGAGGCTAGCAGATCAACATTGATTTATAATACAAAATAAAGTATTCCCAGAAGGGGAACTGGAAGAAGAGCAAAGGTCTACCCAGGACAAAACAAAAACAAAAACCCAAAGCCTTACCAGAAGTAACTCAGTCTATAGAGGCAGATTGTAGGGGGGAGCTGGCAGTAGAGGAAGCCAGTACCGCTATAGAATTTTGTTTCACTTGCTATCCCAGGTCTGCCTATCCTTCGCCTAGTCTTGGGAAGGACTCAACAGGTGGATAAAATGCCAAATGCAGTCTGAACATCTGGCTGACTATGCAATGAGTCATAAGAATATAAGAAGAATATAAGAATATGAATAAAAAGCAAGGAATTGGAGAAAATTACAAAGGAAAATTTAAGCTGAAAAATTATGACATAAACTAGCCATGGTGGACCCGCTAGTTATTGGCACACTGGGTGCCATTTCAAAAACAAATCTTAGACAGCACTTAGAAAATCTGAGCATTGACAAAATTTACATCTGTCAATTACATTGCTTAGATCCATATATACTAGGCTGATACATTGCAAAACCTTAGATTCTTGGGAAGGACTCATATGAAGTCCAATATAAACTAAATAACTAACAGCTATGATTTTGCATTATTGTATATATATAATAATTAATAAACATGTATGATATTCCAGAACATCAGCAGTGGGTTGCTTCCAGTTCAGACCGGTTCTTAGAACCAGTAGCGCCAGTGGCAGGAGGCTCTGCCCACCTGCCCGGGATGCTTCTGCGCATGCGCAGAAGCTTCACGTGCGTGTGAGGGCGCACACGAACTGGTGGCAAAATAATTTACAACCACCACTGCAGAACATGTATACAATTATTCTGCTTGAGTCTTCAAGTTCAAATAAAATTCCAAGTTTCTTGTCTAAAATTTTTATTTTCTTCGCTTGATGCTGATTTTTATGGGAATATTAGTAAAATTCAAAGTGATAAAACATCATGAAAATACAATATATGCCATACAATGAATCTGACACCATCTTCTGCACTTTCTACTTAAATGTTGCAGATTTCAAAGATTTAGAGCCCCTCTATACCTCTATACATTGAAAGCTAAGCAATTGCTGAGTATCTCATTTCAAAACTGATGAGGTCATTACAAGGACTTCAAAAACTGTATTCTCTTTCCATGCTAGGAACAAACTAACTCACAATTAAGAAAAGCTAATGGTACGTAAAATTCTCAGACTTTACTACACTCTCTTTCCCAATTCAATGCCTCAAGCTGCCTGGGAGATAAAATAGATTTGGCTGAAACATGCCAAACAATGATAGCAACACGTCACCCATAAAACACCTTCCAAGAACAAAAATAGCAAAGTTTTTATTATTATTCATCTTTTATGCATCTGGTGAATAAACTATGAAAGGACAGAGCTTTTTTTCCCTTTTAACAAGCTTCCAATAAAAATAGGAAACAGGAAGTGTTTTAGCCTCAAAATTATAGTATTGAATATGCAGGGCAAGAAAAGAGGGCAGTCAAAAATAAGTACTGAAACTGTAGCAATAGGGAATTACAGTTCTCAATCACATGGTACATGTCCTAAAGTAGGAAGATTTGTTATTCTTCTTGAACACATAATTATTTCTTTCGTTAACGGTTTTTTTGGCAAATCAAATGTTATGATTTCTCCTGGCAACCGCTTTCATTTTCTAAGGGTATGACAGTTACTACATCAGTATGGATAATATCCTATAAGGCATATACTTAATTCTTTTTGCTTTATAGAAATATGATATTATTAAATAATAATTAGCAATGTAATCCAAATAGAATTGTGAGGGCTGCAAAGCAACAGCTAATCAGCCACTTCCAAAGCTCATGTAAGCCAGAAGAGAAAATATTGGGAAACAGTTGTGAAAAATTTCATGCAACAACTTGGGATGCAGAATTTACTAAGGTGAGAGCTGCTTTACCAAGAGCCCTGCTCTGAAGAATAGTGGGTAGAGCCAAAGCAAATACTATATCTGATTTGATTTGTATTTATACTTTAATACAACTTTTGGATATCTCTGGTACCATACTGTGTTATCAGGGATCTGAATTGGATGCAAGAATATCTCTACAAAGCTGCAGATCACTAATCAAATGCTGGCTTTGAAGCTAGAGTAAAGCTCTTCTAATGATCCACTTTCCACAGAGGAGATATGCAGCTTTCAGCTCATCATGCAATCCAGGTAGTTGCATGCCTCATGAATGTGCTTCTTACAAACTACCAATTTTCTCTATCCACCTACCCTTTATATACCTGCCTCTCGCTGGTTTCTCCCAAAGCATGCATTGCTTCTTCTCTGGCAATTGATCCTTGCAGTTCTTTGTTTTGTCTCAATCAGCCTTAGATGAACAAGTCAAGACTAGGATATTCATATCCCTCCACCCTTTATCCACATTCCTTCTTTTTTCTTACCTCAGATGCTCTTGTAATGCATTTGCCTTTCCCAGAACACTGAAAGCCATCAGACTGGATTTCTCCAGGCAAACACATGCTGACCTTTACTATGACTGTCAAGCGTAATGGCACGATGCATTTAGAAACAGAATCATTCACAAAACCTGGAAGAAAGAGACCATATATATTACTGTTAAAAATAGAATACAATGCCTTAAAAGGGAACTTAAAATAGACAGAGACTATGGCAGAAATGGGGAATGAGTTAGGGCTGCTGTTAATACTTCTCCTCATCTAAATCCCATTAAACTGCTACTGAATGGCCATAGACAGAAGATATATGAAAATCAGCCATATTATACTGTACAGATTTTTTTTTAATTTTTTGCTTACCTGTATTTTTTGGCGTATAAGATGCACTTTTTTCCCCTCCTAAAAGAGGCTGAAAATTTGGGTGCGTCTTATACTCCGAATGTAGCCCCGCCCACTCGCTGGCCCCTACCCTTCAGCCTCCACGCATCTCTTCCTGGCTGCAGAGATTGCCATTGGCATGTTTTTGGGCTCCGCGCGTTGCATTTTCAGCCTCCAAACGCTCGCATGGTGCCCAAAATGGCTACCCGGAACAGCTGCTTCCTTCTCTTACCCCTTCCCCACTTTGTCTGCTTTAGTCACTGGAGCTCCCTCCAAGGATCAGCTGTGCTTTTGAAGCTATTTTTCAGCCCAAACACAAGCTAAGCGATCTTCCATGCTTTGTCTGCTTTTCTAATTGCTGCTCCCTCCGACAATCAGCTGTGCTTTAGAAGCATAGCCCCAACCATCTCCAACCTCAAAACCAGCAAGCGAACTAATGTGCTGAAGCTTATCCCCCACCATCCCCAACCTCAAAACCAGCAAGCGAACTAATGTGCTGAAGCTGACCACGCTAAGGACTAGCCAGATGAATACATGATAGGCAGAATCCCCCCCCCCATTTTCCTCCCCAAAAACTTATACTCCGGTGCGTCTTATACTCCGAAAAATACGGTATTTGACACCTGGAGTGTGGCATCTGCTGAAAATTGCATCACGGCAATCAACTTGGTAATGTATTGCTAGGCCCGGAGGTCCGATGCGGGAATTTGCTCCTGAAATTGTCGTAACCATATGAGTGAAGAGCAGTTAAATATGATGCAGTGGCCGACGCCCTAACTTCCCAGGCGGCAGCATTGTGGACCTTTAGGAGCGCCTGCTCTGAGTGTCTATCCTCCGGCTGAAGAAGCTCCTCCGAATCCCCCGGCATAGTTGTGGGTGAATGGAGGGCCGCCACAGCTGGAACTTGTAGGATTTGTGACAGCTCCGATGCACATTGAAAAACTGGTGGTCATTGGAAGATGGCGTTGGCCCAGAAGCTGGGGAGGACCATTGGCGCTGGACCGTGTCAACAAAAAGTTGAGGAGACGGGACCCACTCCGTCTCAGGTGCCTGTTCGGCAAACAGAGGGTCCTTCAGGCCCGCAGAAGACGTGGCCGAGGGGCCCATGGGATCTCAAGGCCTGCTGCCAGTTTGGCCTTGTATAGCAAAGAACTGAAAAGGTCTGGATTGAAAAGCGAGGAAGAAGCTGGTGGATCTGGGACAAAGCCCTCATCCTCTGACAGCTCAACATCCAGGCGTCCCCCGTCATCGGACAGAATGGACTGGCCATCCTCCGAAGAGCACCATGAATAGTAGTGCAGGCTCTCACCACTGGTAACGATGCCAGCCTGGACACCTGAGAGGCCTGTAACATGGGGTGGCTCAGAACCCACTGAAGAAGGCCTGTGAAACTGGCTAAGACCCACTGCGATGCCTTGTTCTATGGCTGCAGAGATCAGGGACCGAAAATTGGCAGGATCCAGTTGGACCATAGTTGCCAAGGCTGAGCACCCCGGCTCTGAGAGGGAGCAGGAGGTCTTGCCCACTGAAGATGATCCTGGACGGTGGGCCTGAAGGCTCGGACCTGGCTCTGCACTGCCCCAGAAATTGGTAGTAGAAATATCAATTTGAGCATGGTCAAGGGAGAGGTGGTCTCCCGATGACCCCGGGACTGTCTCCCCTTCAGAACAAGCAGAGGGAAAATGGCTGGAGGGATGCACCGACTTAGCCGTGGACCGATCACAGATCTTCTGGATAGCTGGAGCCGAGGTGGCGCAGGTGGCGCAGTGGTTAAATGCAGCTACTGCAGGCTACTCCAACTGACTGCTAGTTCAGTAGTTCACCTGTTCAAATCTCACCAGGCTCAAGGTTGACTCAGCCTTCCATCCTTCTGAGGTCGGTAAAATGAGGACCCAGATTGTTGGGGGCAATATGCTGGACTCTGTAAACCACTTAGAGAGGGCTGTAAAGCACTATGAAGCGGTATATAAGGCTAAGTGCTATTGCTATTGCTATAGCTTTGTCCCGGCAGTGCTCATCCCGCTCTGCTGCCTTAGATCGTGTAGATCTGCTTGACCTGTCATCCACCCGTGAAGGAGCAGCCTTTGAGGTACTGGGCTGAGAATCAGCCTTGGGAGGGGAACCCAACTTAAGAAGCCTCTTTCCTGGTCTGGAAGTTGAGGCATCCTCCATAACAGCAGTCGGTGATAGCATCTGGCTACCTGGCTAAAGATCACAGCCAGAAACCGGCTTTTCAAAATGGCCACCAGCAATTCTGTTCCGAGGAGGCTGACAAACTGGCCGCTGGAGCTTTTCCCACCTCAGCGGGGCAAACAAAATGGCTGCCGAGCGAGGACAACATTGGGCAAAGATGGGCCCGCTACGTCGTGGAACTTGAAACAGCCCAGAGGGGAGATCAGCGTTGGCTGCGATGTCTGGCTGAAGTTGAAAATGAGATATATAATACTGTTTCTTTTTATATTTTCATTTATCTATGAAAACTATGGATAGACCACATTAATTATAGTTTGGGAAAGGTAGGCCTCTGGATTTATGGAGTTCAAAGATTGGTTTCTCACTTCCTCTGTGTGCCTCAGCAGGAATCAGCACTAAGCAGACTTTATATAGGCTCAGAAGCTAAGCAAGTTCCTGTCTGGTAAGTTTTGGAATGGGATACTACAAGAATACAAGAAATGAAGGCTAGAGTGAAAAATTGGAAAACATCCTGGAATAAGGAAGTGGCAAACCACCCAGTATGGAAATAACAGATACATCCGCAGACTTACCAAGGTCTTATCTGGACTCAAGGGAGTCTCTACTTTTACATAGTCTATAGTCAGATGCTTTTGAAAAATGAACTGAGATTCAAAGCAGCTAGATATAGGCCAGAGATCAGCGGCGGGTTGCTCCCTTACTGGTGTCGGTGCACTGCGCTCACATCTCCATGCTTCGGGTGCGCACACGCTCGCTACACGTGCGTGCCCCCTTGCGCGATTTTGCTTCTGCACATGCGCGGAAGCAAAATTGCGCTGAAATCTTGTGAGGGGATGCGCGCGCATGCAAGATTTCGGTGCAATTTTGCTTTTGCGCATGCGCAGAAGCAAAATCTCGCCAAAATCTCTCGCGCGCGCATGTCCCCTCACGAGATTTTGGTGCGATTTTGCTTCCGCGCATGCGCAGAAGCAAAATCAGCCAAAAATTCACGGGAAAAAATGGCGACGCGTGTGGTGGACTGGCAGAGAGGGCTTCGGAACGGTGCCGCGCAAATTGCGCAATCGGCTGCTCCTTATTGGAGGTGCGCACCGGGATACTCCAGCAAGAACCCACCTCTGCCAGAGATATACACTTCATTTGCACATCACTGGAGATATAATATACAGTCATGTGCAAAGACCCTTATAATTTAAAGTAGTTCTAGCATCCATATCTATACCCACTTTGATCAGATATCAAGGTCAAAGCATTAGAACAGTTACAAATGACTAAATTACAATTTTGTTTCACTTAATTTTGATCTGAAGAGCTGAAGTGGTGCAGTGGTGCAGTGGTTAAATGCAGCTACTGCAGGCTGACTGCTAGTTTAGCAGTTCAGCTGTTCAAATCTCACTAGGCTCAAGGTTGACTCAGCCTTCCATCCTTCCGAGGTGGGTAAAATGAGGACCCAGATTGT
Source organism: Diadophis punctatus similis (assembly GCA_023053685.1). Classification (NCBI taxonomy): domain Eukaryota; kingdom Metazoa; phylum Chordata; class Lepidosauria; order Squamata; family Dipsadidae; genus Diadophis; species Diadophis punctatus. The sequence continues at coordinate 49,457,100 of JALIGW010000005.1, forward strand.
TGGGGGCAATATGCTGAACTCTGTAAACCGCTTAGAGAGGGCTGTAAAGCACTATGAAGCGGTATATAAGTAAAGTGCTATTGCTATCTCTCTTAACCTCTTATGCCAGCAAGTAAGTGTTTAGAGAAATTCATTATTAGTAAATTGAGTTGATTAATGTATAATTACTATACAGGAGAATACTCATAAACGAAATGAAGACACTATCATCCTTATGCAAAATTTATTTTAAGAGTGATCATGAAGTAGAACACTTTGAAGAAGAAAGTAAAGGCGGCCTTGAATTTGTGGTCATTACTACCTGGAGTAATTAGCAAGTTAGCCCTTTTCTAGCAACACAATTACTTAAGACCATTATTATCTAATAACATTTGCTAAAAAATACTTTTGAACTCCATGCTAAGTAAAATTACAAGAAGTAAATAGTGTAAGTCATATTTTAAGGATGAGTACTGTTAATGACTGCAAAATCTCTAACACACTGAAATAATGGTGGAATTTTTGGATCTATCAACCAAATATTTCTAAATTATGTATGCAAAACACTTTCTATCATTTACTTATGATGAAATGGAAGAGGTTTTAAAATGTATAATTGCATTACATTAATAGTTAAGGTAAAGAAGATATCTTGGATAAGAAGTAAAATAAATATCAAATGTAAAGAGAATAAATTAATTACTATTATTCCAAAACTGGCAGGTCCCAATGAGAATGATCTTTTCTTTATTAGTTTCCTGAGACTAATTGTTATAAGTTGTTCCTAAAAATTATGCTACAACAATATATAACAACCTCAATAGTTTATTCCTTCTGGCTAGTAATGATGTAAAGTGGAGGCAGATGGACTAACTTTCCAATTTACATTCCAACTCAGAATTAAGAGAAGAAGATGCTGTATACTGAAATATCTGCCATTTTAACACTATATTTGAAATTGCTAAGAATTCAGTACATCAATTACTGCACCAACATAACTCTAAAAATGCTTTTAATTTTTAGAGTATTACATATTATGATGCTATGCTAAGAAAAGCAAAAATCCTGCGAATAAGAACAATATCTACTTACCTGCCACAATTATTTAATGCATGTAAACAAAACAAAACAAAACAAATGCATTTTTCTGTTCCTCACATCTTTTGTTACCTAAAGTCATAAAACCTTATATCTTTAATCCAGGGTTTCACAAATGTACTGGATTTTTATTTACCATAATGCCATAACCAGTATAGTAATGTACGTCTATCACATCTCAAGAATATCAGACTGGGGAAGCCAACTAACCTACTCACAGCATTTGGCATAACTGAATATAACTGAAATACTTATCAGATAATGTTTTCAATCACAATGAACAAACAAGGTTTTAGAAAATAGCTGCAATTTTTATGTAAATTACTTCTGTTATAGAGAAGAATGGGTTTATGAAGACAGAAAATTACATAAACTGATTTCTTTTTCTCATGAAGCAATAGATTGAGGTGAAGAAACATAATATAGCTTTCTGAACTTTAATCCTAATGTCATTTTCATCAAAGGGATAATATTTTTATAGTAAAGGAGCTAGTGAAAATCTCACATTCCTGGACTTAGCAAAAGGAAAAGTGTTGGGTATTTTAATTAGTTGTATCATCTTTTTGAATTGTTCTCTGAAGCCTCCTAAAAGTCAGTGCAATACCCACAGAATCAAGACCATATGTCACTGATGGTTGTTACCTGCCAGCATTTTACATTTTCCTGGGTAATCTTTTAAGGAAGTCTTATGTATATAAATATTCCATTACAAAAAACCAAATCATATCTCATAGTAGTCCTATTCACAGTGCATTACTGTAATACAAAAGAGAAATTCCTATTCCCATTATGACTTACTATAACAACTCTGATTTAATGTAAAATATACACATGATTTGATCAATACATTAGAAAAATACTTTATGAGTATAAAAAATCAACATTAGCAAAACTCACCAATGAAATAGTTGTTTCCCAATTCCAGCATCTCCTCTGCTAGGACAAGTCCACCCATTGCTTGGAGAAGAGTAATGCTTGTGGCATCTATAAGTGAGCATTGTTTAAACCTTTCTGTGGTCACCTTCCATAATAGAATAAGGGAAGCAGTGGCATCTTGCCTTATTCTAAAGACAAAAATAAAAGTATTAAACAGATCATAATGAAAACAAGTGTTTTAAACATTCTCTATAAGAATGTAACATCTCTCATGACATTAAAAACATGTCTTTTACATAATCAGCCATCACATGCTTTTCATCTTTGACAGTTTGACTTGAAGTAAACCTCTTGCCTTCATTTTCATAGGATAGATATAGTCTATAACTCTATCACTACAGGGATGTAATGCATAATGAATAGTCATCAATTTTCTGACATTTTGGTTCAATTGATTTTTAGTCCAATTGTTATGGCTGGTCCAGTGGTGGGTTCCTACCGGTGCGGTCCACTCTACCGCACTGGTAGCGGCCGGCCAATGACGTAATTTGCGCGCAACAGCAGTCCGTCGTCTTCACCGGTCCGTCGCACGTCGCCATCTTTTTTTCAGAATTTTTGGGCTTCTTTTGCTTCCTGTGCATGCACGGAAGCAAAATCTTGCGAGGGGACGCACGCGTGCAAGATTTCAGCGATTTTTTGCTTTCGCGCATGCGTGGAACCAAAGTTGTATGAGGGGCGCGTGCATGTAGTGTGTGTGCATGCACAAAATGTGGAGATGCGCGTGCAGCGCACCAGTAGCAACTTTGAGAGCAACCAGCCCCTGGGCTGGTCACACAGTCAGACAGATGTTCAGACTAGATTTGGCATTTTTTCCTGCCTATCATGCCCTTCCCAAGGACTTGGGATAGGCAGATGTTGTTTGATGGTGTTAAAGATACCATCATAGGATGTAAGATGTACTAAATCAATCTTTTGCAATTCTCTGGTGGTGATTTTCTCAATGCCAATGGTGTTCACATGGTGCTCATGTTGTTTTGGGATTGCACCCAAGGCACCTATAACTATTGGTGTTATCTTTGCTTTCTTTTGCCACAGTTGTTCTATTTCTATTTGCAGGTCTTGGTATTCTGTGATTTTTTTTCTAGTTTTTTTCTCTTCTATTCTGCTGTCTTCGGGTACTGCACCATTCACCATCTAGATTTTTTTTGTCTTTCTTATCGACAATTTTTAAATCTGGGGTTTTATGTGGAAAGTGATTGTCTTTTGAATTCTAAAGTCCCAGAGCACTTTAGCTTTTTCATTTTCTAATACTTTGTCTATTTTGTGTTCCCACCAGTTCTTGCTTGCAGGAAAATGGTATTTCTTGCAGATTTTTAGTGCACCATTGTTGCTACTTTGTCATGCCACTATTTCTTCAGCTTCTTTGCAGAAGCACCACTTTCTGTCTGCTGCTGTCTTCTCAATTCTTGCTTTGTTCTTAAGGCTTGGTCTTGTACAGCCAGAATTAGCCCCTCTGTCTCTTTCTTCAACTTTTTTGCTCTTAGCCTTTGCCAGATCTTGTTATCTGCTTTGTCTGCTTTTTTTAAAATATACTGCCATGTAGTACTTTGCTTTGCCATGTTTCTTTTAATAATGATGATGTTGGTTATTAATAATTTTAATGATAATATATCGGTGTGTCAATTTATT